>CAEFZX010020120.1:0-91931 GCA_903066825.1 Alfaro cultratus
TAATGATAAGTTGTTTCTCCACCATTAGCACATTTAGCAGTGAGTGAATGAGGTTGATTGACAGCACTAAGACCCTCCTCCTGGTTCTGATTGGTTGTTTTTGGTCGGAACGTTGCGTTACTTTAACCAGTATTAGCAGCTCAGGTAGAAGGTGTAGGAGATTGATCTTTTCACAGATTATCTGTCTCATAACAAACTGTTACAACATGGTGACAGCTTTAACAAATATGGAGAAAACATGTTTTTAATTAAAGTTATGTACTGCAGCTTGAATAAAATGCAACAGCATAGCATTTTTTGAGAAGTCTGGATTGCTTCATCTATATTTTGCATGTTGCCTATGACTTTTGCTCGTGGGGAGAGACATTTCAGTAATCTAAAACTAATAGAAAAAATTTAAGGATGTGAACTGCTGTATGTAAAATTCATGAGCAGTAAATATTGTCCTATTATCAGTATTGGACCAAAGAAAACAAGGCAGTTGTAAGCCTTTAAAATTGTGACGCTTTTTGTGGGTCAAATAGACTCAAAAAATTGTAACAGCAGCTGCGTGGGGGGCCCAAAAATCTAATTTTTCCTGGCGGTGCCCCTGCTCCTCTCATTTCCTAAAGGGTCTTTTTTTTCTTGATTAACAGTTCCTTTAGGTCACTGGTGATCCAGAGTTTGTTTTTTCGGGAAGCATCTCACTGTTCTGGTTGGGATGGTGTTGGTCACACAGAAGTTTATAGAGTCAGTCTCACACTCAGTCATGGCACTGATGTCATCTCCATGTGGCTGGCAGAGAGTAGTCACAAGGCACTCAGGTGATCTCCGTTCCCCTCACTGTGAGACTACTGGCCTGAATTGATTGACCTCTGTTAAATTAGGTCAGTCCCTTTAGAGGGGGTACATATATATGCAATCATTTATTTTATCATAAATACCTTAATTCAATTTTTATTTTGTAGAAATAAATTTTCACTTTGACACTAAAGGGTTTTTTGCTTGCTCATGGTCGATTTGTAAAAGCAATAAAAATGGTAAAGTGTCCAAAGGTGTGAATAATTTTTCTAGGCAGGGTATGTTCTTAATGTGCAAAATGTAAAGAACATACATTTCCTCTACATTCCAAGTAGCTTACCTTAAAGCCAGGTAAGGCTCTGCAGGGCGAGACGTGTCCACTGGAGGGTGGACAGTCTGATCAGACTGAGTCAGCTCTTCACCTTCCACACAGCCCAGGTTGGTTATGTTACCGCCCACAGCAGCAGTATCCAAGCTGTCTCTGCTGCCTTTAACTGGACCTGGGGTGTGTGTGGGGGGGGGAGTAGGGGAGAAACCCACATGGACACATTTTACTCTAGTAGTCCATCAGTAAGCCAGATCTTCAAAATCACAGGGTATCTTGATATAGACACAACTGCAAAGCAAAGAGGTTAATAGGACTCAGTTTGACTGAAAGGTGGGGAACTTACAGCAGCGTGTGAACGACTCCCAGGCTGGGCGCTGCAGGTAGGGCTTGGTCTGTGGCTGCTGCAGCAAACATAGAAGTACCGAGTCTACCTGCTGAAAAACACTTCACACACAGGCAACAGTCCAGTCAATATCAAGTGTTGCAGAAAATATTCTCAGAGGCTATAATTTTTTAGTTTCTATTTTTCCATCAAGTTGATCTTCACTATTGCATCCTGCTAGTGGTCTGACCCTGGTGGTCCTGCTGGGTTTAGCCTTTCTGATAGAAGAGTTCCTTCTTTTCTTAGAAGCTTCATCTGACCAGATATTTGTTTTCAGCTTCAAATCTTTCTGAATGGAACTGTCAGCTCAGCGTCTCAAACGCCACACAAACTGAACTGGCTTTCTTTCCTGTTAAAAATTAGTTTAAGAAGAATAAAATAAATACTACATTAACAGCATAAAAAAACAATTTAATGTTTACTGAACATAAAATCTTTCATTGTAAATGTTATTTAATGACTTGAATGACTGTGACAATCAGACTGACGTATTTTGAAACCTGGCTGCGGCAGGAAGATTATGTTGGTGTACATAAATCAATACAATTCTTTTTATTATGCAAATGCTAACCCCCTAAAATATCAATAATTTATTGGCTAAGGAGTAGGATCCATCTTTGAACCAAATTTATTAATTTAGTCTTCACCTTAAGACTTTTCAATGAGGGAAGCTTCAAGGATTTCTTTTGTGTCCATTTCCACAAAGCTTTTTCTCTTCATGGTAGAAATACATCGACTCCTAGATGAGTAGACCTGTCACCATCAATTTTACTGGATGATAAATTGACCCAGAAATTATTGCAATAAATGATAATACTGTTTTGATACCTTTTTTCAAGTGATATATTGATAATGGCGTTATAAAGCAAGTTTGCCGTTTCAGACTTATAAACTTTAATTTTGTAAAGAACACTCCACACTGAAACTGGAAGACAATTTAAATATTCAAAAATAAAACACAACAACCAAAACCAATACACAAAAAGTAAAAACAAGAAAACACAACCCAAACCATAAATAAAACAGCTAAAAAAAAATAAAAAAATCTCTTAAAATTGCTCTTCAAAAAATATTAATCATCAGAATGGAAATTGAGCTCATTTTATTCTATCATATAATTAACTGGTAAATTGCTTGTTTCTTATAACGGAACAATTGCTGCTATTAATTTGAAGTCAGTGACTTCATGTATTCCCTCTACCTGGACAAGCATTTAGCGACAGTGGAAAGAAAAACTCTTCAACAGGACAAACCTCCAGCAGAACTAGAACATCTGCCACCACCAACTAGGGATTCAGAAAAATAAAGTTTGTTTGTTTTACTGGGAAATCCATTTTGAGGGGACTTTGAAAATAATTTTATTTTAGTGGATTGATTTTACTAATGGGTGCGTACGATCAGCATGCTCTGGTGCTTACAGCATACGGCCATTGGAAGCAAATTTAGTAAGCATCATCACAGTTAGCAAGGAGCATTAGGAGCAAAGCACAGCTGTGTTAATTAACCATCTTATTTTATGTTTGTTCTGAGGAGGGCAGAACTCAGAAGCCCAAACATCCCCAACTCCCAAACAAAAAAGAAAACCCTTTTTGTATTGGGAAGAAAACAAAATGACAATCCATCTACGAAGCAGTGCGAAGCAGGATTTATCCTCCCAGAATCTTTTCCATATGGTTAGGTGAAGAGTTTCACCATCTGACCAAAAATATACAATTAGAAATTGATTTTTGACCTACTTATCTCTGTCTAAATTCATTACAGTTTTAGGTGTGTTCACTTTATAATGTTGGCGTGGTAAAAAGGTTACCTGGGAGAAAGGCTGAAAGTGGTCTTGTGTCTCTGGCCACATGTTTATTATTGATCTGATTAGTGTCTAACAGATGTGATGTGTCCTTCATGAGCTGATCAAAAAGGGATAGACAATGCTTTTTATAGAACAAATACCTAAACTGCCAACTGATATAAATCATGACAAAGGAAGAAGCAAATTGCAAAAAATAAGTAGCTGTCAGGAAAAAGTCAGTTTCAAAAGTCTGATGTCATGGTAACAAACCTAACCTCTCCCAATCAGAACAACTATGTTTTCATGTCTCATTTGCTCTCATTTTATTTCTCATTCTGTCTCCATTTTTTTTCAGCATTTTGGATTTGGATACTTGGACTCCATCTTGCTTTACACAAGAGCATGCTCCGATCGTCTCTCAAATGGCAGTTCAACAATATGGAAATGCAGCAGAGAAAGTGTGCCGCTAATAAGTCAGATCAGTGTGAACAGTGGCAGTGTTACCTGAGGTTGAGGAGTCTCTGGTGAAGTTCAGCTGACAGGCCGTACTTGTCAGACTTGATCATCTCCCTGACAGAATCAAAGTCTTCCTTCAGCTGCAGCGCCCCCTGCAGACTGAGGACAAACAACCACAGCACACTGTTCAGACAGGTCACTGCAGGATGTGTGTGTCAGCACTCGCACACAAAAAGCTGACACAAAAAAGTTTTCCCTGAGTCAAATGATAATTTCAGAGCCTGAGGTCCTAGAAGAACACGGAGGTTGCCCTGACAGCATGTCTGTTTTACAGCAGATTTCAAACATCTTTAAGATTGTTTTGTTATATTACTAAGTTATCATAATATTTTGTTATTTTACACAAAATGTGGGCTGCACAGCCCACATTTCTGCAAGGCAACAGTGCAGTTGGTAGCTCTGTTGCTTTGCCGAAAGAAGGTCCTGGGTTCGATTCCCGGCCCGGGGTCTTTCTGCACGAAGTTTGCATGTTCTCCCTGTGCATGCGTGGGTTCTCTCCGGGTACTCCGGCTTCCTCCCACAGTCCAAAAAGATGACTGTCAGGTTAATTGGTCTTTCTAAATTTTCCCTAGATGTGCGTGTGTGTGTGCATAGTTGTTTGTCTTGTTTGTCTCTGAAGAAAATGGATGGACACAAAATGTGTTCTGTCAACAAAATAGTTCACAAATCAGACTGTAAACAGTCAGTGTCCATTCAGAACATGTGGCTTTAAGTTCAGGTCCTTCCTCTTCATTTCTTCTTCTGTGGTAGTTAAATTCTTTTTTTCTTTTTTTTTTAATCTGTATTGTCTCTGCAAAAGACAATACAGAGTTACAGCAAATTCAAAAACTAGCAACACAGTTCTGGTTCCTCCGACAGAACACACAGGAAGTAAAACCTATATATGTCGCAAAGTCAGTTGACAGTGATATGTTGTTCCAGTGAAAAATGCTAACGCCAAACCTGAATTTGATCTTCTGTCTTAATATGTGCTCCATCCATGCCTCCATGAAAGCCGTCATCGTGACAGTTAGTGCTTGGACATGAGCGTCTTCTGACAATGGCGCAACAGCCTCTAGTACTTGGCCAATCACAGTCTGAGCTGCCAGAGATGCATATTCACTGGGACTACTGGGAAAACCTGCAATGCATAAGAAACATTCACTTTTACCTTGCATAGTGACTACTATTGTGTTTTGTATTTGAAACTAGAAACCTCAGATTTTTTACTAATTCAAGGAAAAAAATGTCTTCTCCTCCATCTTATGCTGATGAAGCAAAGCATGTTATCAGCATTGCATAGGGGTAGAGATGATCAGAAAGAATGGAAGTGCTTGACACATAACTGCTGAGTTCTTCTCCTTCAGCAGTGCTTCTGTCAGATAGCTGCTTTCCATGAGTCTCATGATTCTACTGCTGAAATATTACAGATCAGATCATTAAATCAACCTGATGTCCACAGTTGTTCCCACCAACTTCATCACTTTTTACAATGAATTTATTTATTTTAAAATGGTCAATTGATGGAGAAGGGATGAATTGCATGAAATATATTTCAATAAAAGATCGGAGCAAAACAATCAGCATAAAGACTGAAATGAAGAACAGTTTAAAAGGGAATCAAAGATTGGAAGAGCAGCGACCTCCACTCACTCGTCTAAAGAAATGAAGACCAAGCACTGTAGCAACTGGTTACTATGGTGATGACTCAATGATGCCCAAACACAAATATAAACCAGTTGCTCTAGACATGTGGAACTGATCCAGCCCGCTGAGCCCGGCTCGAGCCATCAATACAACTCTGGCATGCGTACCCGTCCTCTGGCTCGGCCTCCAGTATCCTGCAGACGGCATGGTGCGTTCAAAGATCTCCCCAGACATCCGCTTGCAGTCAGTAGAGAAGATGGTCAGCACCATAGAAGAGAACGTCTGGTGGAGCAGAATGTCGAGATCAGATCCATCAAAATGATTTGCTTTGCATAACCTCATTGCTAACATGCGAAGAAAACAGTTTTAATACATTTATCTTTGGAAAAAATGTTAATGGGCTTCTACACTGATCATAATATTTTGCAAGGTTTCTACACATTTATCATAACAATTCCATCTTACATTTTAAACAGGTTTTTAAGTATTAGCCTTGAACCTGCTTGAATAGTAGGCAAGTCTTTTTCCGTATAGGCTACTGGACCATTAGAAACTAGAAAAACTTACATTATCTACTTATAAATATCTAAGTCTAACTTTAGAAAAGATAGTTTGTAAGGCTTTTATTATATTTTAAAAAAATAAAAGACAGTGAAGGGACAAGAACACAGTTATAAAGTAATAAATGCACCATAAGATGCTCCAAAAATGACTGCTTCCCTCCAGATTAAACCTTCCAATGAAAGAATTGCATGATCTAAATATGTCCTCTTCATATAGATAAACAATTATTCTTATATCTTTCGAACTATGGGAAGATATTCTATTTCTTGTGTACCTCTTGCCATATCTTCTTTGAGAACATCAAAATATCTTTAGCCAGCTTATTCCTATTGTTTTCTAGTTTTTGGGTTAATACTTTAATCGGGGGGAATAGGGAGGTAGGTTTGTGTTTGATTAAAACCCAGTCTATGTCTGTTTACATACCTTAGACATTTCAAATGAAATAGTACAATGTTCTGTTGGATGGGACCAGTCCTTCCATTTTTAGTTGAGGCAACCTACTAATGCTAACACTTGTTTGGTATTTTGACCCAGTTTAGGATCCACAGGTCCAGTTCAACTCGAATTGGAAGCATTTTAGGGACCACTGTCATTTGAAACAAGTATGCATTCAGTGGGAGTCAAAATTAAAGTTATTTATAAGTTCAAAGATAAAGCATGTCAGATTACTATCAAAATCAGCATGTACTGGACACAGCCACAAAATAGTAAGAAAAATGGTCTAAAGCAGTGGTGTCCAAAGTGGGTCCTGGAGGGCCGGCATCCTGCATGTTTTAATTCTCTCCCTGGTTTAACTCACCTGGATCCAATGATGGCTCGTTAGGAGGCCTAAGAACAACACTGACATGTTGAAAAGGTTGTTGGTACCACCAGTGAGAGAACTAAAACGTTCAGGATGCCGGCCCTCCAGGACCCACTTTGGGCACCCCTGGTCTAAAGAATCAGCTATGAAATGAACATTGTAGAAAACAACAGATGCTCACGCATGAACAAAGAAAAGACAGCAATAACACTGGACCAAGCATCAATGAATCAAACTGTCTACACAGACTCACCTGCAGCTCACATGCAGCCCGATCAAGAGCTTTCAGTTGGTGCCTCTGTAGATGCTGACTGTGGCTCTGCAGAGTGGGATGACGGTCACAGTCTGAACTCAGGAGTAGGGACTTTGTCTGACCAATTGTCTTATCCAGGCTCTCCATCAACATCTAAAGACAAAACAGCAGTAGTTTTGTACAACCTAAACAAAATGATAGTTTTTGGATTACATACACCTTATACAGCTGATCCCTGCTAAAAAAAACCCTCATAAGTATTTGTTTGTCTTTACTTGTCAAACTAATTCCACGATGGAAAGACAGGGCAATATCTTGTGAATGAATACAAGAAAAGTTTTTAAGTGCCAACAGTTTGATCTGGATTTTGTTTAGTAGTTGCTGTTTATGCACACATTGCTTGGCATAACATTTTCAACTGAACATTTTCTCCTGCATAACATTATTAATGCTGCTGTAGCAGCAGCCATAATAATGGCTTTCTGATGACATGTCAGAAGATGTGAGGTTATCTTTGTTTAACAGTTTTCATTTTCTACTTCTGTGGGTCTGCTCAATGTTCCATAAATTTACTTGTGATCTGGAGATGGGAACATGTCTCAGTCAATTTAGAAAGTTCAAAGAGACCAACTCATGGAGCTGGTTAGCACAGACTAGGTTGACATATGAGCAGAGATCAGTGTAGTTCTGCTTAGGTTAACGGTGGCCGACTTCTTTGGTGGAGTTAGGAAAGTGTTGGTGTCAGGTTAGTGGGCGGATGAGCGGAAATTTCCTTCATCCCCTCTGTCTCTATAGATATAGATTGCTATATGTACATTTCCTTTAGTCCAAAACTAAAGGATGTTCAGAGAGGTTTGAATCTGCCTTTGAATAGTTTGGAGTGAATAAAGTCAAACATTAAACTCCACTCTCTTTATTGGCAGTAGTCCAGTTGTAATGGAAACATTTGTAAATTAATTATGCTGTAAATGTGAACCATTATTGTGCTCAGTTGTGTTGGCCATATACAGGCAAGACAGATAGAGATGACAGTGAGAAAGAGCACAGCTGCTGACTACTGACCAGGATTTTATCTTCACGTGTCATGATTTTCTTTTCAGATTTAATAATTATTGAAATACAAAGTTCACTAAACTTTGGTTAAAAAAACCCCATACAAATTATTCTCAAGAAGCTGCACTTATAGGGTAAAGTGTGCAACTGAATCCAATAATTGTCTAATTATTGAAAACCAATAGTGGAAACAAGGTTTTTGAAATCAATGAGCAGCTTACTCTGAGATCTCCCTGGGTGATGAGAAGGAACTTATTAGGACTCCATGAAGAAAGGAACTGGTGTGCTTTGGACATGATCCAGACTGTAGAGATTTGGATCGAAGCAAACAGCAAACCAACAGTCCATCTCTGCAGTACACAGCTGGGCAGGAGGAGGCCAAAAGATTCTGGAGGGAGAAGGATAAAGACCCTTGAAGAGACAGTGTTTGAAGAACTGAAAGAAAGCAACTTTCAGTGTTTGAAACACTGAAACTTTTAAAACTTTCAGTGTTTGAAAGTTGCTTCAACTTTCAAACACTGAAAGTTGAAGCAACACTTTTTCCCACTCTTTAACTTGAGTGGGAAAAATGCTTCTTTCTAGGAGGATTCTAAACAAAATGGACCAGAATGGCAAGAATAAAAAAGTTAAATCCTTAAAAAACAAAACCATTAGCTATAAATAACTGATGTTAGAAGAATTACCAATTTCTTCAAAAGTCACAGGCTGTCTTAGTTTCCCAGATAAATTAAAGTTCATCCTTTTAGATTAATAACCAACATCTCTAGAAGGTTTCTGGTTACTTCCCATGAAAAACTGGAGGGGCAATATTATGTGTTTCATTGTGTGCCATGTGCCATAAAATGGCGCCGTCAAGTAACTGTCACCTTCAGTTGTTATAAAAATTCCATATATATCAAATATGACTTAAAAGAAATTTGATTCTACAAATTAATGCCTTGAAATTGGACCTCTGTTTCTTTAAGAAGCTCCTGCTCTTTCCCACTCGCCACCTTCAGGATGTCATCACAGTAATGCTCCTATGATGCTCCTTATGCTCCAACATTGTTTTTTGCAGCATTTCACTGAAAAGTAGTTCCTATAATGAGCTAAGCAGATGCACAGTTCCGCCAGGTGTTTAATTGTTGCTGCTGCTAGTCTGAAGGAGCTGAGTTGGGGAGTGGTGGTGGAGGGTTGCTCTGTGAGGTGGAAGCTCTGATGGACACTGCAGCTTGAAGCTTCGGAAGCTTCAAGCAAGCATTTCTAAACCTAGATGGCTGCCAAATGAGATTCAACATGCAGGGGAGCAACCTTTTTCCTTCCTGATTGTCTTACCACACATTGAGCTGTTTGACTGGCAACAACACAGAGGCGACAGCAGTGGAGGGAGGAGCTGGAGGAAGTGTGCCATGGTCTGCGATATCAGGACACTTCCCTCTTCGTTTGAAGTTGCTGCTGCAAAGCTGCTGCTCTCATTTCTGACACATTTATCCTTCAGGGCTGAACCCAATCCTCTGCATGCCACTGATGAAACACACACACACCAGTGTAGCACATCATCATAGCAGGACTCACATGCATCTATCAACATGGCAACTTACATCAGGTTCATCAAGCAGTAAAATGTTTGGTTTAACCTCATCTCAGTACAATCACTGAGATGAGGTTAAAGAAAATCCCCAAGAAAATCAGACTTTTTCTACAAGTGGTGAGGTTTGAAAGTCTCTGACAGGCAGGTCTGCGGCAGATTTTCTACAGGTCCTAAACACCTGAGGACAACAGCTGTAATGCTGTGAAAGCTTCCTAATGCATTTGATTAGATTTATTGTGCATGAAATGATCCAGCAGTGCTCTAAGACATTACAAGGTGAGGGAAATTCTTTGTTTGACTGTTCCTCTCCTGGGACCCATCAGATAACACCGATATATAAAATGCATTTAAACAGCAATACAGATGACGCACATTTTGATATTACGGCTCAGCTAGGACAAAACACAACTGCTGGTCTGCAGTCATAAGGCACATCAATGTCTCATTTGCAAGCAAGACCTCTGAAAGCCAATCATGTGTCTATTTACCACTAATGCCTAGTGAGACAAAGTCAACACATGCCAAGGGTCAATATAGAATCACTTTGCTGCCATCTAGTAGATAGAGTTATGGCAAATAATGATTAACATACCCAGTTTGTGCATGAAATACCTAGCCTAGGTATACATCTGCTGTATGTGCTAAATTCAAGGTACCAGTCTTTTTTGATTTAGAATATTTGACAGCATATCTATTTTTATGTAGTTGTTTAAACACACATTGCCAAAATTATATCATTTATAATTTTGGCAATTATAAATGATATAATTTATATCATTTATAATGAAAAATGATATAAATTATATCTTGGGACATAATTTATATCTTGGGAGCATTGACTCCTCCCAAGTCAATGCAAGAACTCTGATCCATGTTTTATTAACAGCAAAACAGGTTATCATAACACTCTTGTATTACATAATAAAGTATATTTTATCACCGCAAATAATGAAAAAATCCACAGCTTGCTTTTTGACTAGAGAGACAGCTGACATTGTAATTTATCAATAATTGTCTAATTATTTATAGCTAATTGATCTTTACTGGCTTCCTACTTTAAGGACTGAATTTAAAAAAAGTAAGGCCTGCTTCATTAGTTGCTATAGCGATATCTATAATGAATGCAATATCTATCCATCTTTATGTGCGTATGGGGTGACGGAAGCTTGTTGTTTTTTCCCTGTACATTGAAATATGCCAAAGCACTTTGAAGTTGATGTTTGAGATGTGCTAACTGACTGGTTGGAACCATTAGATTATGAGTGCAGCACTAACCAGAGTCCCAGTGGGCGTGTGCTAACTGGACAAACAAATACAGCCTGAAGTGCTCCAGTATGGTTTGGAACGCCTTTGGAAACAGACCTAAAATACACAGAACAAAATAGGTCCTGTTTTATAAATACTCACTGTTCACAGAAACAGAACACAAACCTGAAATCCTGACAATATGAACTCTACTACAGTCTTCATCTTCCAGCAGCAGTTTAACCAACATATTTCTGAGTGCATGTGACCTGATTCCCTAAAGTAGTCAAGGAATTCACAGTTAGGAAAGTGAGACAGCCAGTTTGAATTGATATGACATTCTTCATTGCACTCTTAATGTTGAGAATTGTGAGTGCTTTTCTGCATGAGTCTACTCAGTACCAGCTAAGACACCAGATGGCTTCAGAAAGGAGGGCGATATGAGGACTCCTTTCTGAAGTCCTCAGAAAGGAGTCCAGAAAGGATGAGATGATCTGTTTAAGGAATGTTATTTAGCTACATTTTCCATAAGTTTCTTTATTGTTTTACTTCTAAAATGTTGTATTAATTTTAGAAATCTGACTAATAATATATTTTCAGTGAACTAGTTCTGTCAGTATCTACAGATCCATCAAATCCATTCTGGCCTAGTCCAACCAAACAGTTCTACTAGCATGTTTATGTGGCTGAAATGTGACTGTTTTCTTCGTTCTTACAGATTTATACTATCAAATAGTTTCAGTTTTGGTTGCTGTAGCACAGTTGCCTCATGGCAGCAACATTTCCGGTTTGAATTGTGGCTGGGCGCTCTCTCTATGGAGTCTACAGGACTCATCTGTTCCACTGCAGCTACGCTGTCAGTAGGCAGAAAACCTAACTGTTCATGTGATCTTTAGCAAACTTAACATGGACAGAAAAAAGTTATGAAGGCTGTCAGATGAAATACTGTTAGAAATACTGTAAAGATGATAAACACTAAGCGTCTAAATATTTAAGTGCAATTGAATATAATATTAATTTAAATAACCAGAAGGAACCCTGTCCTATTCAGAAAGAATATTTTGTGTTGGTTTGTGGAATAAATGAAGAACCTGTTTGGTGAAGGTTTTATGGAAAAACCCAGAATGTTGAAAGAATACAAGGTGGTGAAGGAAAAAGGTCAGATTTAAAGCTGGGAGATGGAAAAACAAATCATTTTCATTAGTTTCAAATGAAAAACTGTTTATATAATAGTATCTGCTTCAATACAAACATGAACAATTAAAATAAGACATTAAGAATAAATTAAATGTAAAAAATTTGTCACAGATCTAATACTTAATAATTGTAGGATTTAATGGATTAATATTGCTCTTGCTCAACTAAATAGACTGAGTTTATAAAACACTTCTCTAGTCATACTGAGCATGCAAATCCCTTCACATAGAGCCACATTCACCAAGTCGCACTCACACACACACCATACACAGAGTGGTAGGTAACTTGGGGTTTAGTGCCTTGGCCAGAGGGACAAACACAAATGACAGGATAATGTTGAAATGGAGCCCACAACTCTGAGATTGCAAGAGGACTCTACCCACTGATCCACAGTGACCCACAACCAGCTGCATGTGGAGCTTCAAGTCACATGTGCAGAACTGTTAAGAAGGAGAAATGTGTGAATCCAAGCAGAAAACAGGTTCACACCACCACTTCCTGTCTCTTCTGTAAAAATGCTTCAGTAATGGTGGTCTTCACATACTGCCTGTGGGAACACATGCTATGTTATACATTTTTAAGCCTAGCTTTATCATTGATATTTTCTGTTGCTCCATGAATTATTAAAACTGCTTTTTTTGCCCAGCACTGTGATGATTCCACATACCCCACTTTAACATCCTGGATGAATGTTTTACTATTCATGGTATCAGGTTTGCTGGTCACTGTCATCCTTTGCTGATGGAGTTGCTGGGAGATGATTGTGACGATTTCTGAATGTCTGTAAACTGTACAATTTACTGGTGTTGGGTGAATGGTGATCTTATAATCCAATAATCTTCTCTAGATTGGCTCCTTTATCAGCAGGTATTCAAGCTTATATTAACTAATTGATCTGCTATAATAATATCATGGCACGGCTGTGGCGCTTGTGGAATATTATGCACACATTCCTGTCCTGGTCAGGTAGATCCAACCTGGCTGGGCCTGCACCTGGAGCTACAAAATCTTGGAAACAACAATTTCTTATTAGAAAGTACGACTGATAAACTGACACTGTTGAAAGTAACACAAATCATTGGTTATGCGAGCCGACAGAGCTGCAATATTCCAGAAGTGTTTATTGTGCAGCTTAAATATATAAGGCTGCAGGCAGAAAGGATACCAGATCTGACTGAGTCTATGGATGCATTTTTCTGTCTGATCTCTGAAAGATATCTTTTGCATTTTATTAAAGTTTGGTTAATTTTAACTTGCCGACTCGTCTTTGATCTCTCATATCACAAGCCTGGAGGAACACATTTGGACGTCTTTAACACCACATGGCACATCATCATCTATTCAGAAAACTACCCTGAAATGACCTGCATTTTGCAGAAATAGATACTCTGACCAATATCATAAGAGGACAGTAGTGCAGGCTTCTTAAAACTCCAAAAATACACATCAGTATGTGTGCAACACAGTGGGCTGAGAGGAAATGTGCAGGTTACCTGTCTCTAAAGCATGAGTAACACTGTGCAGGGTCTGGAAGCTCCTATGATCATCTTGAAGGTTGATGCTCCCTGCAGCATTTCCTGCTGCTGCTGTGTGGAGTTTAAGCCGCAGAGCATTAGTGCAGAAGACCAACAGCTGAGACTGATAGTGTTTGAGCAGATCAGCAAGGAGAACTGATCGACCCATGTCCATCCACTGCACACAGTGAGGCCCACCAACACACTCTGGCTCCACAGTGCTGAACCTTGTTCCATCTCTGCCTCCTCTCCTCAAGTCCTCATCCTTCCGAACACCAGAACTGAAAAGCAAAAACAGTCTCTTCATCATTACCCCGTGAGAAGCCAAGAAAAAATATCATGGACAGAATGCCAATGTAAACTAGCCTGCAGTGCAGAACGGATGACCACAGGATCAGGCGCCTTTCAGTCATTAACTTTAGTCATTGCCAGTGGAAAATGACTAAAGTCCACAAAAAAGAAAAAGTGTGACTGTTTTCTAAAACAGCCAAACAATGTCACCAAGCAGCAATCATTTTCCTGCTCATGCTGTCCCTACCTTTCTGGAGCATCTGCTCCCGATGCCGTTTTGATCCGGGTCCAGTCCTGTGTGTTGGTCCCAACGACGTTCTGCTGGCTGAACATCTCGAACTGAGCTGCTGCAGTTACACCGACTGATCCAGCCTTCCAAGCAGCCACACCAGGAGCTGGGACCGAGACGAGCTGAGCAGCAGCTTCTTCTGATGTTGGTCTTTGAAGTGCCAGTGGAGCCAGCAGGTCAGTGGAGGTCTTGAGGACCTGAAACAGTGGTTCTACAGAGGATTGGTCCAGCTGAGGAGGAGGCAGGCCTGAGGCATGATGGGAGGTGGCTACAGAGGGTGAAGGACAGTCACAGTTTCCTAAACCTTCCAGGTTAGACTGAGCTACCTCTGCACTGAATTGACTGAGTCCAGACTGAGGTATGCATGTTTGACTTTGGCTGGTTCTGGTTTTTCTTGAGCTTTCTTCTTTATTTTGGAAAGAAGACAGTTTCACCAAAACAGGGAGTTGAATTTCTAAAGCAGAACTCAGCAAGGAGCGATTAGGGCTGTAAATAAGGGAATATTTATCAGATGTTTGCTGTGACAACATCTGAACAGAAGGCTGAATACTGACGGGAAGAGGAGAGGAAGTCAGATATGTCTGCCACAGCTGTTCCCAGGTCCACTTGGGAAAGCTACAACTGCATTCAGACTCTGGACTCCTGAAGTCATCACAGAATGTTTGGTGAGTGCAATGAACCTTGCAAACATGACAGCTCTCCTCAGAAATCCAGAGGTCCAGTAGTCTGGCAATCATTTCTGCCCGATGGACAGCCAAGACACTCATCAGATCTTTGACTGACACAGCAGAAGCATGATGTCTTATAATCTTTGGAAGACTGCTAAAGAATTTGGATTTATGTGCCTCCTGCAAAACCAACACCCTCAGCTGGACTTTATGCTCCTCCACAGCCTGACTGTACAGGTCTGTTCCTGACAAAATGTCCTCCAGAACATCTCTGGGTAGCAAGTCCAATTCAGTCTTCCCAATAACAGACAGAATACCATATACACATTGCTCCATTAGGAACAAAAGCTGTAGACCAAGTAGGTTTAGAGTCTGTTTCATCTCCTCCAGCATTTTGGTGTGTGGAACTAGTGCCTGTCTCAGATAGTAGTCAGAATGGACTCGGCTGGTGAAGAAACTCCAGTGGTTCAGATTAAGTCGAAACTCCTGACTTAGAGAGACAAGGCTGATTCTGGATGAAAGTGAGCCGGGCAGGACCTGAAAAGAAAGCGACAATGGTTGAGAGAAGCTTTCGAAACACTAGAGGTTTGTTAGTCATACATCCCCACAAAGGTCAGGAAACGCACACATAGTCTTCTATACTTCAATATTTTTCTTTTAAAAAAACAACAGAAGAGTAGTTTGCACTTGTGAATACTTTCATGGAATGCAGCTTAAACACCGTGCACAGCTAAATGAAATCCTACACTAACCCTATCACCAATGTTGCTAATTTCTCTCAGTTACCACTAACTTTTAAAATGTAAGTCTTTAAGTACTCAGACTGAGAACATTTTGCCTCACTCAGAAAACAGAGAAAGAAAACAGTAAAAGAGAGACCTGCCTTATTGTAAAACAAAAAACTATAATTCCAACAGAGCAAACAATCCATACTTCTGTCCCTCCATCCACCCATCCACCCATCCCTCCATCCACAGCTAAAAGACAAGAGTGTTTTTAAGGGTTCTGTTTTCCAGGACCTGAGTTTGCATTAAGTGAAGTTCTCTGAGCTGATGCTGCAACAAGTGTTTCAGTCTGGATACGAAAGCTGTTGACAGACGAAGCCTTCTGGTGTATTCATGTATGAAGAGCAGCAGAGATCGCTGCTCAAAGAGCCTCCACAGAGCTCTGTACTGCCCCTAGAGGAGAGAGGACGATAGGACAAAAAGACCACCTTCAGATGGAACAGCCCACCCTCAGGCCCTACTTTCAATGTGACTCAGTCATAGTTAAAACAAAGTGGCAGATATTTGCTTGAACTCACTGGTAGGGATTCCATCTGGCCCCCTCCCACTGGTGGGCCCTGCAGCACCACTGTCAGAAGATGATGCTGCATTCGCTGAAGACGTGCAGAGGAGCGCGACACAAGGTTGTGAGCCACAACAAGGTTTTCCTCCTCTTCATCTTGACTCAGAACATGGAACAGATACTTCAAACTGGGATTAAAAGTACTTCTGAACAGAATCTCAGCTTGCTGCAGGGACCATGACATGACCAGTTACCTGAACAAATGGGAAAAAAATATATCAGAAAGGAGCAAAAATCAAAGTATCAAAGTATTTTGAAATTATTCATAGTAGAGTATCTAATTTGTACCTAACCCTGGGTCATTATGATTTTATGCCACCTGCAACCATTTAGTTAAACAGAATTTATGATCACCATCCTTTGCCTCATAGCAGCATTCTGTGGTTGCAAGACAATGAAACCGTGCAACTGCAACTTGGAAACTTGGCGAGGGCCTGAGACTGTCCCTGCTATAAAAGATTACGCTACCGAGAGCTGAACAACAAACAAGGATAACATTCTGCACAAATAGCTCATGAAAACCAGCATTAATGTTTGCAGGTTTACTTTGTACTTTTGCTTCACTTCAGTCTGTGTATAAAAATACCCATAAATAATTGTTATAGATAAAATGATAACATCATTTTAGCAGCAATACACACAAATGCTGCTTTGTGACTGAAATAAAAGGAATTTGATTATTTTCTGTTTTGTTTTAAAATCCACATCATGAAAACAAGATATTTTAACTCAAGATTATAGAGTATAGAGGCAGCTATGTATGAGCTGCTTGGTGTGAGCAGCTCATACCAAGAGCTGCTCATACCAGCTAATGTCTAACCACATTCTCTATACATCACTGGTAGGTCATGTACCTCTGCTAAAGATTCAGATTAACAGCATTTGCACAAAAACAATGTTTCTGGAGACAGATATTATTCCTCCAAAAAAAAAAGTGTTTATACACTTTGTGTCGAACCGATTGAGCTCGGATCGCCTGCCAATGTGCATGAAGGAATTTTCCTCTGCAATATAAACAAACAAACAAAAAAAGGAAACATGTGAAATGAAAGGAATTTAGTTTTTCCATGGTCATTTCTGAGAATGGGTGGTGTTGTGTGCTAATTTTGTTAGAAATATAAATCTGTGGTCTAGAATGGTAATCTGGGTTAGAAAACAATACAAGCTGATGACACCAATATTACACCTCTTATGCTTCTCAGGAGGTTCCAGACCTGTAACCCTGTCAACAGTTATATGGGATAGTACAATGTGTCATTTCACTATGTCACACTTAAAGTGAAGACTGCAGCAACAGCAGAGTCTGCAGGTGCAAACATAGTGGCAGCATATCAGGACCTTCCTGACAGTTTGATCTGTGAAATATGTTCATCAACACAATCTGATGTAGATAACATTTCAAAGATGGTGAACAACTTTGGTTGGATTTAAAGCATTGAATGCATGAAAGCAACCTGCATGAGGGTTGCTTCATGCTTTCAGTAGCCAGAGGTCACCAGTTGATGCACAAATCAAACCTTACAGTTCAACAGTTTAGTTAAAGAATGTCAATAATGACAGAACTTTACTTTTTACCAACATTTCGTTACTTCTCCCATCAACGGTACGTCTTGGACGGTAACGGCTTATTCCAGCTAGCTTTTAGCCTCAGATCTTAAGACGTTGACAGTTTTACAGAAATGTTCCGAACAGACGCAGCATTACGATGATCTGCGCCTGTCTGTCACCGCAATCTGCACAGAACAGGAGCGCTTTTTAATCCCGAGTTCATGCTACGTTCAATTTTAAGTCTGAAATCAAGGGGGGAAAATCACGTTAAACGAAAATCCTTTGGGGTAAAGAGCGTCAACAGATCTGTCGGTAGGCAGAAGGAGCGCTGTTGCCAAGCGGAAACACGTGAGCTCTGGACCGGAAATAGTCAAGTATGGTCATTCACAGCATCGATTCACAGCTCCCCCTCTATTACCATCGCATTAACGGAGAAAATATAATGTATTCATTTGTATTTGACTGAAAACTGCTGAATGCCTATGTGCTGTCATTAAAATATGTAAACTAACTGTGGCCGTTTAATAACTCGTTAAACGATTAATACAATTAATACATTTTTCAAAGTGTTTTAACAGGGTTTTTAATGTTTAAAATAATATTTAACCCTCAAATAGCCAGATTTTGATGGCTCGAATAATTTGTGACTTATGTAAATTATGTCAGTTTAAAACTTTTTCAGAGTTCTACCACTTCATTATTATTTGGGTGTATTCATATTCATATTTATAGCCAAAATCACACTGGTCACAAATTATGATGACTAGAATAATAATGAAGAGGTGTAAGAAACATTAAAACCTTTTTCTCTGTTAATGCGATGGTAAAAAAGGAGCCGTGAAGTTTACAATCCCAGATGTATCAGCATTTACGCAGTTTACGTAAATACTCTTCTTCTCTCTGATCTTCAAGTCGCTCTATCGCCCAGATGTTACTATAACAACTATTCTGCGGTTGCTGTCAGAGCGCAGCGCACAGCGTGCAGAACAGCGCTCCTCCTGCGGCTCCACAACTCAGAAGGTCCGCTGCACAGATTTGTGACACTTATCTTAATATTAAAGATTATAATGGCGTTTAGTTGTGCAACTTTACGGACACATTCATTCTGTTTTCACTTTTATTGCGCTGTTCATATTAATCTCGATTACAGTTTACAAACTATTTAACTTCAAGGTTTGATTTGTGCTTCAACTGGTGAACTGACGTTTCCCGTTAACACTGCTACCAACTGCACAGAGGCGCAGTTGGTAGCAGTGTGGGTTCTCTCCGGGTACCCCGACTTCCTCCCACAGTCCAAAAACATGACCGTTAGGTTAATTGACTTCTCTAAATTCTCCGTAGGTGTGTGTGTGTGTGTTTGTCCTGTCTGTCTCTGTGTTGCCCTGCGACAGACTGGCGACCTGTCCAGGGTGACCCCGCCTCTCACCCGAAATGTCTCGCTGGAGATAGACACCAGCAGCTCTCAAGGGCGTAAGAAAATAAATGGATGGATGGATGTAGCGCAACGCGAAGCTCGACGTCATTCACAGCAAATATACTGTATTAAAGACACAGCGGGACGGATCAAAATGATGGACAGGGACAGTTCACCAGTCCTTCACAGAAACGACACAGTCTCAGAGATCAAAGTCTCAGTTGGGAGAGATGAGTGTCTCCTGCCAGTGAAGGTTACTGGACTGGCAGACCAGAGGACCAGCAGGAAGTGAAACCTGGAAGGACTAAACTAAAACTCGATGGAGGACAAAAGCAGTAAATAGACAGCATTCCTTCTTAATGATTTATTTATATTCACAACAGTGCAGCATAACTTATTTACTGTTAAGATGACCATGGCATGTTGCCAAATAAGGTAAAGAAAATGAAGCTGAGACCTAAACTGAGACTACATCTTATCTTAGTGATTTGAAACTAATCTGTGGCTTAACGTTAATAGATGGTTCACTGCAACAATATCGCGTTTTCCTTTGCTGTTGTAGATCCGACCACATTCCAGATGGCTTCCTCTACAAACATACATGCTCCCTTTGGGTTGCCTGGTCAACGAGGCAGCTATGGAGCCTGGGTGGTGCCTAAACCCACTGCATTGGCATAGGCTGAAAGCAAACTGATGACCTGCCTGGTTTCCAGTGTGAGTCTGGCTTCAGTCAGCCAGTCCTCCACCACTCTCCTGGCCTCCCCTCGCAGCTGGTTCACCAGTTTGGCTGCCAGCTCCAGATCCCCGTGCTCTAGGCAGTAGCTGGCATATGAGAGCAGCTTGAAAGGATCCAAATCCTCGCTGTGTAGCTGAGTGGGCGGGACTTCCTGTTGCTTCTCAAAAAGAAGGGCAGCTTGGACATACGATAAAAAGTACTGGTACAGGGTGTTGTGGGATTCATCGATGAGAGCAACTCTGCGAGCGAGCGATCGCAGAGAGTTGAAACGAGCACGAAGGGAAGCCTCGCTGTACACGCCGCGCTTCAGGGATTCTTCAGGCAGAGCTGACGCCAGAGACAGGGCAAAATCATTGTCAACGCAGCTGGCACGCACAGCCTCAGCAGCGTCCTCCAGGGGCATGCTGGGAGACTCAGCGCTGGCTGTTTTTAAGGTGTAGGTAAGCGCTTCCACAGACAGCCACAGCCGATGAGCTTTTCGGGCCTCCTCCTCTGCTTCCACATGGCCTGCAGGCAAAAACACCCATTATTTACTTTCCATCTTGAAGAATAGTTCAGGAATCAAGTATTCTTGAGGAATACGTTTGTCAGAGTTCTCCAGCTAACATGTTACTAGCTGGAGAGCTAGCATTCAGGATTTAGGAATTTACTCTTTGGGATGATATTTTCAGGTTGATTTTCCTTTTGAACTAATTTTCATTTGGTAAATTTTTTTTCGTTCATCCATACTGCTTCCCTGCCCCCCCTGCAATGGCACGGCATGCCCCACACTTTGGGAACCACTGCCCTAAACACATCTGTTTGTTTTTCAGTTAAATAGTTCAGAAAAAATGTCAGCTAAAGGAAAAGGAAAATTATTTATTATGGTCTCATTGGGTAACATAACAGAAGCCTGGAATGTGTAGGCTGGTGACATCTACTGTAGTTCTGGTTTATCCTGATGTTAGGCTGGAATGGAATTCCAGATTTTGAGGAGACATGTGTGTTGATCTTACTATCTATGGCCTCCTCCACTCCCTTCAGTCTTGCGTAGGCAGCATTCATATCCAGAGTGAAGTCATCGAGCTGTTCCTGAGTGAGCTGACGGTACCGGGTTTCCTGCTCCAGCAGCTTACTGCTCAGCTCCTGAAAACAAACAGCACTCATTACTATGTCCAGTCACCTCACTAGAGAAGTGAGAAACAGACATTTTGTTAAAATTACAGGCAATAGAAAACATTTTAAAATGAAATGATGCACTTGAATTCAGCATTTTAAAATAACTAATATAAAGATTGACAAGGAATCAGAAGTTGTAGAAAACCACAACCTCTAGTTCTTTCTTCATGCACTTCCAGTCCAACCTGTTGTCCAATACTTATACTGTACCAGTAGTCCTCCACAGTCTCCTCTCAGAAAACGATAAAAGTTTGTCTTATTCTTGTTTCTCCTGAAACTCTTTACTTCTTGCTCAAATTTCCGATGGGATGCCAGTTAGAGTAAGAAGTAAAGAGAACCAAGGCTACCGTCTCCAATTTTTCCCTCACAAACTCTGCTCTGTTCAATTTGTCATTGTCCATTTGGTGGACAGCAGTAGTACAAGAAAATTAGGGCATAATCCACACATGTCAACACTTCGTAACAAGGAATGAAGCAATTTAACATTTCAAAATGTGCTGAGCTTGGTCAGAGTTGACAATGGGTCAAAAAAAACTTTGTACCAACCACATCTTATGTAACTTGTCTCAACCTGAGACTGAAAAGACAGTTCTTACTGAGTTGCTATACCAAGCAATAAAACCGGATGTTAAAACAGGTTAGGGTTTTTTTAATAAATTTTTTATCAATGCCAGAAAAAGTCAACCATCTTAGCAATCTCTTCTCAGACCCTTCCTGCAAACTGCTGAAGTCACAATCGTTCCAGACACCAGCCAGTCACACACATCAGTTCCCACTAGAGATCCCTCCATCATTGTTGGCACAGCTGGGTGAGGAGTTTGATTAATCATAAGGATAATCAATGGAATACTTGATTAATAAAATATTTGTTTACAACAGCTCCAGACTGAACTGTTTTTTTTTTTTAAATTTAGAGGTCTCGTGTTGCTTTTCCTCCTTTCTCCAATCAGCTGTAGGGACCTTGCACAATGGGACGGACGGACGGACGGACGGACGGACGGACGGACGGACGGACAGACAGACAGACAGACAGACAGACAGACAACCCTCCATCCCCACCTTCTACAGGAATAGAGTCTAGTCTATCTACGGTAAGTACATATAGTGTGTATTTGTTGTGTATGGTAGGGTGCAGAGACCTGCTCAGCTTCAGCTCTCATCTCCTGCTCCTGGACTTTGAGGACATCTTGGACGTGGTCGGTGTGAGCTGCTGCCTGCCGCCGCAGCTGAGTTCTCATCTCTGCCTCGATCACTTCCCTCAGCTCAGCCAGCTGCAAGCACAACATGCCTCCCATCAGCACGGCTCTGCAGGATGCCTGCCGCCTTCCTCAGGCATCAATCCACAGCACCTTCCTCTCCTGCTCCAGTCGGGCCTCCTCTTTAACGTGCTGCGTTGCCGTGCCGACAGCTTTGTCCAGAGCTCTCTGGTCCTCGGCTCTCTGCTGCTCCAGTGCTGCTTCCATGTGGATCTGCTCTCGGACTCGCTGCTCAGCCAGTTCTCGATTCAGCTGGTCAATGCGCCGATGTGCATGGGCAATCAAAGCGTTCAGGTCATCTGTTGACAGTTTACCAGCTACACACACACACACACACACACACACACACACACACAACTGAAATTAGCTTAGGATTCACTAAACATTTAAATTCTCCTGCTGGAGTCTGCATGAACAATAATGGTTGATGTGTATAATGTGTGCACTTACTAAGGCCTTTCCAGTTGGCCTGGATCTCTGGAGTTAGGCTACTCACTTCCCTCTGAAACTGCTGCTTGGCTTCATGGACCAGTTCAGTGTACTGGGCCACGATCTTTGCTTCCGACTCTGCTGATTGGACCTACAAGCACATTCCATCCAGGAGACAGGGTGAGGGCTAAAGGGTGTTCTGGATGTGGAACCATGAGCAGATCTCACGAAGTCTATATACATATAAACAAAACCTAAAGTACTGCACACTGTCACTGATTTACATTATTAGAACATGTTAGCATATAGAGAAGAGGAAAAATATGCCCAGTTAAAATGATTTTAAACATTTAAAATTGAAAACCAATCCAAGAAGATGTGGAACAAAACAATAAAGTTAGCTAATGATCAGTTCCAAGGTGATCATAGTCAGATGGGAAGATCAGGACAAGAAAACGGTTTGTTGTCACCAAGTTCTCCCAGGATGAGAAAGCTCTCTCCCTGAAACTGTTACTTACCCTGAGAAAAGCTAGCAGTGTGTGAACAGCATCTCATTGCTCCTCCCAAATTACACAACCTGTCAGAAATTTATCAGCAGAACTGACATAATTGTGTATTTTATTTTTTATATCATTTTTTTCTCCGAAGAGTTTTTTGCGGCTCTAGTGGCTCGCATTTTCTGCGACAGTAGGCTGACAAGAAGGGGGAGGGAGAGGGGGAAGACATGTGGCAAAGGTCGCCGGGAGTCGAACCCGCGACGTCCGCGTCGAGGACTAAGGCCTCCAAACGTGGGGCGTGCTAAACCCCTGCGCCACCACAGCACGCCCCATACTTGTGTATTTTTAAACAAATCAGTCTAAAGGTAGGAAGCTAATAATTTGTTCCCCTTTTCTTCACACTGCGCAGGTGAACGCAGCCAATCATAGGTAATGTCTTTTGGAATTTTAACGCTGAGAATGAATGGGTAAGTTTGCCTCATGTGACGGAAAAATATCTTGGAGATGAAGCACGTCAAAATGCATCAACACAAAGCTTTAATTTAATATGACATTTAAAAAAAAACAAGCACTTGAAGTATGGTGAGTTATTGAGGCTGACTTATAGGTAAAAAAAAAAAAAAAAAGACACCTGGAGCACCAGGCAGCAGATAAAGCAGCGCACACCCGGATGAGTATGATGATCACAAAGCTAAGCAAATAACCTGAAAAATAACTTAAATTATCGGGCTGGAGGTGTAAGATGCTGGGTATTGCTCTTGCTGTTGAACCACCACAATATTCTACTGAGACATAAAATTTCACAGACGTGGCGCAGTTCGTGCTCTCCTAGACAGTGGACTTTCACATCCAGTGTCTCCATAAAGCTGCAGCATGCAATTAAAAAATAGACGTTTTTACATGTGTATGAAAACTTCCGTGGTCCCAACATGACACAGATAAGCTGTGGGAATAAATCTAATTTGTCCTCCTCTTGTATTCTGCAGTATTACGCTGCTCGATCAAAAACAACCAACCAGAGCCAGTAGAAAACAGCTAGACATGCTCTCAGGCAGTTTTGATTTAGTAATTCAGGATTGTTTATTTTGATGCAACCTGCATTTGACTTTGAATGAATGTTTTATATTTTGCTTGACATTATTTGATATAGGCAGTGTTGTGAGATTTATTTGACTTTATGTGTAATTGTTCTGTTGAGAGTCTTATTGTTAAATATTGTATTACCGATTACAGGTTTTACATTTGTCTTTTTGACTGAATACCTCCTGCATTGTGCTTGCAAGAATTTTGCATATTTTTGTCTAAATTAGGCAATTCTTTGGCTCCATTTTGCCAGATCACATAGTAGCATTTATACCTAAAGTGAAAAATTAACAGCCAATCATGTGATCGGTATCGGAATCGGCAGCAAAAAACCTGATCCCTTATGACCAGGCCTTACCTTGGAGACTACTTTGTCCAAGTCTACCACCATTTTATGGAGATTCTCTTCTGCAGCTAAGATCAGCGGCCGTGCAGCTGTAATCTTCAACCCTTTGGATTTGTCAATCACTGATTTTAAACTGTCCAGAGCTTCACTGCAATAGTGGAGAAAAATCAATGTGAAGATTTACCTCAACTGTCTGAACTCAAGACAAAATAAACATGCCTCCAAGACAGCAAAAACATTATTTTTTAAAATATTTTTCTTTACCTAGTGGTACATAACATAAAAACAAAATGCTGTGTGTAAAGACAAGTTCAGTTCATCGCAGTAGGCTCTGAATGTGTGTGCATCTCTTACTTGGCTTTGTCAAGTGCAGTTTTGGCATCATTCACAGAAGTTGTTCTGTCTGCCAGAGCGGCTTCTAGATCTTTCCACTGGGTTGACTTTTCCTCTGATGGACCCTGCGTTCATTAAAACATGAAATTCAACATCAAAAAATGTAGCAAAAGACATGTGCTAAAATTATTTTATCAGGACTTTCAGCTTTGGTAACAGCTCTTCTCTTGTATGTTTTTTGATCGTCATGGTAGAACTTCTTCTAAATTGTACAGCTCTGATTTTATTTTTATAAACTGCTCAGAAGTTCTGGATGAATATAGACTAAGTGAAGAGGATTTATGACTTTGCATTTCTATGCTATGCTGACATTAGAAACCACACCATAAACAAGTCCCACCCTGTTCCTACTCCAGTGCTTATTCCTGGATGGAGATGCTTCTTGCAGCCATGCAGCACTCTGAGCACACCTGCTCTGCTCTGCCTCGTGTCCCCTTACTTTACACACACATTTGTGTGTGACATACAACCTTTGGGCTATTTTCCTGATTTTGCTACATTTACCACCCTCAAGCATTTTATAGACTTTTATTTACCATAAACAAAGTTAATGGTTTTAAGAATGATAAAATTTACAACAAAATAAAGAAAAGCCCTCAAATAGTCTTCATTAATCAATAACACTGTGTGGCTATTTGAACCATTTCTCATCTTTTCATTCTAGACTCCCCTGTTGTCACTCTCTAAAGCAGAAGATGAAGACTTGAGAATATAAATGAGGCTCAGAGGAACTTTCAGCTGTTTTCAAAAGAAAAATCTGTGTATATAAAAATGCATAGCCTAATATACATCATTCAGTATTAATCATTGTTTAACAATCTGTGTTCCTCTATATTATATTTGTATTATTTTATGTTTGTATACTTATATAAATATGTATTGATATTACTAAATAAATATATATAAAAAAATATGAGTGGCTGTGTGCTTTGTAAAATGATCATCATCATACATGAAATCAAAATATTCTATTCCTATTCTGGTCTATTAACCTCACTAAGAATATTCAAATATGCTGAACCAT
Organism: Alfaro cultratus; assembly: GCA_903066825.1. Lineage (NCBI taxonomy): Eukaryota > Metazoa > Chordata > Actinopteri > Cyprinodontiformes > Poeciliidae > Alfaro > Alfaro cultratus. The sequence goes on from CAEFZX010020120.1 coordinate 26,093, forward strand.
GTATCAATCCAATTCAAAAATACTTTAAAAAAATGCCCTAGTACATGTATCTATGATGGTTGTTTTAATAATGTTTCCAGCAAAAAAGCGTGAAAATTTGTTTAGTACTTATCGAGTCATGATTGATTAAATGGGGTGACACTGCACTGCGCCTGCCAAGCATATAGCACAGAGTAGAGGAGGCAACTGCTCCAAGATGGCCTTCTTGTGTCATGTCAATGAAAATAGGCAAGAGTGGTCCATGAGGCGTCCATGTTAACGGAGCTGACGATATGAGCGCGGATGTTTTGAAACATATCTACCGAAATAGAGGAGCGATGGAGAAATTTGTGACAATGAAATTTTATTGTAACATGAGAATGTTACAAGTAAACTTTGTTATACTTATAAAGCAAGTGTGACAAAGTTTTATGTCGTAAGAGAATTTTTTTAACTACAGGAATGAAGTCATTTTACGTGAATAGTTACACTATAAAGTCTTCAAAAGATGAGAAAATAAAGTCACTTTAATAATAAGAAAAGCTTTTATAGCGTTATCAAGACCTGACGTGACCAGCTCAGCAAGTCGGGTTCTTTGAACTAAACAGTTCTTTAAATAATCCTTTCAAAGTCCTGCGGCTGATGTTTGATTCTGATGTGTTAAAAGATTAAGTATTTTCTTATTTGTAACACCAATACCAACAATAACTTTACAAGTCTCTCAGTATTCCTCATTTTAGCACAGTGTGGTGTAGAGTTCTCATAAAATTACAACTTTGTTCTCGTATTATCACAACTTTAGTGTCATATGTCAAAGAAACAACTAAAAAAAACTCTACGCCTGGCCTTACTTTGTCATAAGCAAGTAATGGTAGCTCTCAGAAAAAGGCCAGGTTATAGATGAAGCTTACCTATTTACTGTCATCATAAAATGCACTTTTCATCTCTTCTGACAAGCTGGAATACAAGCAATATTGGTGCAAATTTTGCACAAAAAATGTTTAAAAACTATATACCCTTTTAAGTTATAATTTTTACAAGTTTTGGAAAGTTTTACAGTTACTCTAAATATGTACCTTCCAAGGAATCATTTCCCTGGGGGCGGAGGGGTGACAGAAAATTATTGAAAACCACTGCACTAGCAGCAACAGTACTGTGGTTAGTGTGTATAGTTGGCTCAGAAGACTCCGTACCTCTGCCTCCATTGCCTCCTTTAGCTTGTGTGTGTGCTGAGTGATAGCCTGCAAAGCTGCCTCCTGAGCTCCAATAGCCTGCAGCGTTGCCTTGGCAGAACTGGCCAGGGAGTCATCCAGCCGAGCCGACAGCGCTGCAACACACAGACACAAGATGCTGAGATTTACATCTCACATGGTATTTCACAGTTTTACTTGGTCATCTAAAGTACAGACAACTATTATATTCAGCCATTAGCCTTGTCAGGTCGTATTATGACAAAATAAACAAGTTTATGAAGAAGGTTTTCCATAATTATTGATTTTATACTTTATCAAAAATTTAAACCACAGAAGTGAGGTAACACAACCTGAAAGTAACAATGTTATTCTAGGCAACATGCCAGCCCCACTGAACACTCATAAGTATGTAAAAGTTGAGATGAGTAATATTAATATTGTGTGTGTGTGTTGCTGAAAACTCACATGCGATAATGTCTTTTTCGTCCTGATTCTGTTGGGCCAGCCTAGCTGCCACTTCTTCTGCTGACCGCTCTCTCAGAGGTTCTGCTGTTCCAGCCAACTCTGTGTCCTGCAGGACAGCCACTGTTTCCAAGGCAACATTATGATCACTGCATTCTTTACAGTCTTCTAAGGAAAACCAACACATATCACTTTAACAAAGGATACTTTTAGGCATGTTAGTTTCCAGTACCCTGCTCTGCTTGGGTTTTCAGCCTTTTCGTTCTAGACTGAACTGCTAACATGTCTAAAAGAATTTTACACATTTTAACATGTTTAAAATGTTAGCAGTGCAAAAAGTTTTACTTTTTCACTAATTAGGACATTAATCACTAATTAATGAAGGCTGGACCCTCACACCAACTGGCCCTCTGCTCCAAAGACCCTCAGATCCAGATCTGACAGAACTTTCTCTGAGCCAGAAAAACTTCTCATTTTTTTTTAAGTCTCTGCTTAAAACATTTATCTTCAGAAACCTTCACCTCTAGTTAGTTCAGCAGGATGGCTGGGTGTTATTTGTGCTACTTTTGGTTATCTTTGACTTTCTGTTGCATAGTTGTTGAACATTTGTTATGTACAGAACTCTGGTAAACTGTGGCTGCTTTCAGATATTGAGAAATTAGATTTGTTTTTGTCACTAGAAATACACAGAAACCATATTCCCATATGGACACCTTCACTGAGGAGTTCCTCCTCTTTTGCTACATGTTGGAACAACATATGGAACAGGTTTATTAGTCCACACAGAGGTTTGTCCTGAAATCTAAAGTTTCTAGACACGTTTCAGCTTGATGTTAGCCTTACTCCACACCCATCAGTCCTTGGACAGAAGTTAAGGCAGACTATAAATGATTCATCAAGCAGGTAATTAAATAAGAAGCTTGTTTTAAAAAAAGAATTATAGGCTGTAAGAGGCCTTTGTTTGACAGTTGTCAGACAAGAAGGTGGGTTGTGAGAGTGGGGGGGAAGACATGCAAGCAGGGGTCATCGGGTCAGGACTCAAACCTGTAATGGCCGAGTCAAGGACTAAGATACGCATCACGCTTTACACCTGCACCATCACTGCACCCCAGAAGCTAATGTTGGCATGGAAATGTAAAAAGTGATGAATAATAGGGTTGTTCTGAGGACTAGATGCATATACACTTCAGTCAGAAACTGTCTCAGTGTATTATTATGGGCAGTGTGTGTAACATGTTAACACTTTTATAACCTTTACACACGTATGATGTGTCTCATTTATATGCAGGTATTGTCCTTGTTTCTTGGACTATAAAGTGTTTGAACAATAAATATTGAACCACTACTGACAAGTGAAACACATTGTTGGGTGAGGCGGCCTCATGGTTGCCGACTAGCAGCGAGGGAAAGCGATCAGTTTCTCTCAAAGTCACAAAGCATCAACGCAAACACTGCCCATAGAACCAATTATGCTCATGTTGCATTATCCAGATCCAGTGGGATTAAAGCACACTATTGCCATCTAGCTAGCAACTGCTAGGACGATTTAAAAACCTACAAGCACCCGAGTAATGCAGCATTCTTATAAGTGGAGCAGACTTCTGTTTTTTCTTCACCACTTTTTGACAAAAATATATTAATTTCTCCCGTCTTGAATTAAATATTTAAACGTTGTTCTCCCCCCACACCCCACCAAACTGATTTGAATAAAAGAATTGCAATAATATTAAGCCAACTCTAGCTCCAGCCTCCAAGGCTCAGTCAACTGCATCTTTAACAGAGAAGACTGCTGGCTGCTCACATCTCCTCCGTCTGACAGCTGTGGTTTCCTGAGGACAGAATGTCTGGAACAGCTCACCTTCAGGCTTAATCGCATCAGATATCACAACTTGCAAAGTGTGTGTTCAAGTTGGGATTTACCTGACTATTTGTTCCAATAAGTCCCATTTTGAACCTAAAACCTGCTTTAGGTATTTGTTGTTTTCAACAACAGAGTTACAGAATGGCCTTTCTAGCATATATCAAATAGTCAAGTCTGCAGGCAGATAAGGTTTTGGGGAGATTGCTGTGGTAACCTGTTTTTAAGCTGCTTCACAGGACTTCAAAGTGTTCCATCAGAACTCAGAACCTGTGAAAATGTTAGAAGGATGAGGAAGCTCAATGTTAGCGTAGCATGAGTGAAACATGGTGGAGAATCTGACCTGCAGCTGCTGCAGGCTCGGTGTCGCATGGAGCTGGAATGGACTGGACCTCACTGATGGCCGAGATGATCTGAGTCGCCTCTGCTGAAGCCTCTGCTTGGAAACCCAATGTACAAGGAAAACACTTATACAATGCTCTGACTGCTTTGTTAGAAATGTTACAAAACTGTCACAATGAAGGGTAAATTATAAAATGAGCCAAAACTGGGGAAAAAGGAGCTTTAAAGTGACAATTAGAAAACCTGAGTCAAATCCCAGTGTCCTAGTTAAAAAACAAGAGAAAATTAGTTTATTGTTTACAAAGACAATGTGGGAAAAAAACATTAATAAAAAGATGCTTTAACTTAAGCTAGTTTCCATCATAGTCCTGAACCAGAGAGTTGACACTACAATCTAATATCATAAAATATACATTGAAAGTCCCTATATACCACCATCCATTTTCTGTACACCCTTGTCCCTAGAGGGGCCAGGAGGGCTGCTGGTGCCCATCTCTAACTAACATTTCGGCAGGGTCACCCTGGACAGGTCGCCAGTCTGTCGCAGTGTGACATATATATATGTGTGTATGTGTATGTATACACACATACAATCGCTGTGCAAAGTCACAAAATTACAAAAAATGCTGCATGCATCCTCTAAATGACTTTACTAAAATTAAAAATTAAACACTCCTGCTGGTTGATCAACTTAGTGAGAGATAGCTGAGGACAAAATCTAGAGCTTGAATATTTTTGGCATGGGTTTTAATGAAGTTCTTGTTATAATTATCCCCCATACAATAAAAAGAGGATCCTGTTGACAAGTCAGGGTTCCAGGTGAGTTTCCTCTGTAGAGTCTAAAAAGCGTTTAGATGGGATCTGTTTCCTGTCTGGTCCAGGGTCCTCATGTCCCTCCTGGCAGATTTTTCCTCCTCTCTTTAAACCATGCTGCCACACCATCTTTTACCTTTTATGTGAGCCACCTCTAATTTGGCATAATTCACACACACACACACACAAAAATACTGATCTTTGGTAACAATACAAGATTCAAAAGCCCATTTCAAAATGTTACATATGGATTTATTTATTTTTTACAGGTCATTTATAATTGTTTGGAGGTGTTGCCAGTGTTTCCCCCCTGTAGTTTGATTGTCTTCTAGTTTGCTCCTTTGGGAAGAAATAAGTCAAATCAAGTAGATGCAGTTTGAATTGACTGCAGAGTGAAAGTCTGGAAGAAGCAATTTCTCCAGACATTGCTATGAAGAAAGAAGTTGTTCTGCAAATCTGTTGGAAACGGTTTGTTAAGTTAAGAAACAATTCTTTTTATAAATACAGCAACAAGTGTGTGAGAAAAGCATGCCAACGCAGTGAGGTTTTACCCTGAATGCTCTGTGCCGGCTGTGACGATGCGGGGCCAGAATCCTGGGCCCCATGCTCTGTTGTCTCCTTTAGTTTCTTTTCGGACTTAGCTTTGGACGTTCTCATCTGTTTTTCCATCATAGAAGGAGGCTGGATGGACTCCATCTAAACAGCAAACATTTGGAACACCACAGGATTTTAGTTGAGTGTCTCAAAGAAACGTGAGGAAACAACCAGAACTGAAACCTGCAAGCACCTACAGGCAGAATCACTTCTGCTGGTTTTCAGGCATATCTGAAGTGAAGATGCTTTCACATACAAGCACACACACAGCATCATACTATCACTGCCATGCTTCACGGTAGAATCTCTGTGTACAGTGATCCCTCGCTATATCGCGGTTCACCTTTCGCGGTCTCGCTGCTTCGCGGATTTTTTGTGCAGTGTTTGTTTTTTTTCACAGTGCATTGTATTCTTTGTCCTGATTGGCTAAACAATCTCTGCGCTTCTTCTTTACCTGTGTGCCAATAACGTTACGGTATTTAAATACAGTGAACCCTCGCTATATCGCGGCTCACCTTTCATGGTCTCGCTGCTTCGCGGATTTGCAATGTGCATTGTGTTCTGCATTCTGATTGGCTAAACAGTCTCTTTGCTTCTTCTCTACCTGTGTGTCAATATGTGTGTTTAATATGTACACGTACGTAAAACAGCTTGCCAAATTTAAGTTTGCAAACATAATCGATGGTGGTATGTTGGTTTATAAGAATCTTTTTGCCCAGAAGAAAAAAGAGCGACAACAACAACCGATAACTATGTTCTTCGCTCGAAAAACCGCTACAGAGCGGAGTCAGGATGCAGCGGCTCAGTGAGAAGAGCAGTGAAATACACCTGAGTCACTATTTGTCCTGCTGTACTTTGTGTTTTTTATAATAATCATTTGTCATTTTCTCCCGTTCTAAATCAATGACTCGGGTCGCGGTGGGGCAGTGCTGATCTCCGCAATTTGAAGCCTTTAGTTTGTAAAAAAAAAAAAAAAAGGTTTCTACTTTGCGGATTTCACCTATCGCAGGTTCTTTTTGGAACGTAACCCCCGCGAAAAACGAGGGATCACTGTATTCTGAATGATAGAAGGGGTAAGGCTTTGCCCCATTCTCTTAGAAATGGAAGGAGTAAAAACTCCATCAATGAGACCTGACAGATCAGGGAGCTTGCTCTTTCTTTTTTTCTTTCTTCCTTTCCTTCTTTCCAATATAATCCAACATTCTGCATTTAGAGTTGACTGCTATGGCAGAAATCTTTTTCTTACATCAAGGCATGTTTAAATGTAAAAGGATTCAGTCAGACATTCCAACCCCAGAACTAACAGAGGCTGACATGCTTTTATTAGGTGAACCGATTGCAAGTCTTTAAAAAGCCTGACCTGCTGATTCTGATTTTGGTAAAATATAGCAAGAAAGTCACTGAACTGGTAACTGTGGGGTGACTATTGTTAACTGCAAACGTGCAGACATGACCTGGTGGGCCGGTCTGTATGTCAAGCATGTCTCACTGGAGAGCAGAAGAGGACAGTGGTTAAACTTTGTACCTTGGCAGAAGAAGATAAGATCGGTGGATAAGATCAGATACACATGCAAGTATCAGCTGATCACCAATCTCCCAAAATTAAGGAAATTGGCTAGGCGAGTTCTTTAATTTTACCATGTTTTACCTAGTTTGACCATGATTATCTAATAGTAGAAGGCTTTTTGGGCATGAGTGGTAGAATAAGAAGAGGTGTGTGATGCTCTCTTTTACCATAAGTTCACTTCCACCCTTTTCAGGGTTTTCTGTTCTAAAGTCATGAGAATAGCAGGTGATAGCTCTGTGTCATCGGCCGATCAGCCTCAGGAAAAAAAAAAAAAAAAAAAGAAAAATTACACCTTCAACCAAACAGTAGTGGAATTAAAACAGTAATGATTTGACCCAGATGAAATAAATGTCTGTATGTCTGACATGCTGATGCTGCAGTCACTGACTTCATGCAATCTGTTGGTTTCCTTTGACAGCAAACTTTTAACCAATTTAATGAGTGAACGGAACTTGACTGCATTGGTTGACAACTAGGATCAGTTTGGAATGGATGTAACGGACTTTGATATTGTCTGCAATACTGGTGTGAACTGACTTGTTTTAATAAAGTGCTTAGAGACATTATCTGGAGGGAACTGGTGCTGTATAAATAGGTGGGGTTGAACTAACCTGTTTCCCGTTGGGAAGACCTGCATCTTGAGAAACAGGTCCCAAGGCCATACCTAACAGCCATTCTGAATATGGAACATTTTTCTCCACTGCTGCTCGAAACTTGTGGTCCCACTTGGCGTAGATGATTGTGCCTCCAATGCCCCCAGTTACCGTCAACAAGCCAGCTGCTACCACTCTGGAAGCACCGCTGAGGAGGAAGAGGGAAGCACACACAAGGAATGTTAGAATGCGATTTAGGAATTACAATAAGCAATAAAAAGTTGACTGGAATATTTGCCTTAAATTCAGTTCAGATATGACAGCATTACCTGCTTTCTCCTGTTGTGTATTCCCTGCACTGGTGCACATTAGTCAGACGGATTCTCCCAGAGCTCTTCTAGAAGGTAATAGGACACAGAAAAAGAAACAGGTCACATGGATCTTTACTTCAGCTCTAACATCGAACCAAAAATCTTCTGGAGATAAGTTCTGTCCTGAATTCTCTTTAGAATGACTACAACACATCCGGACATATTCCTTCACACAACTAAATGAATAAAAGCTTTGTAGCTTCCTGACAGAGCTGAAAATTAATTCAAGCTGCTATTGCCCATTCATTAAACCCAGTTATGTATCAAAGTAGGTTTCATACCAACCACATCCTACTACTGTGAATCTGCTGAAGGTTTGGATGAAGGCTAATAACGTATTGCTTACACTAAATTCATCTGATCTGAGAGGTCGGAGCTCAGACCTGACTGACTGTTGTTTTACCATTAGAAAAACAAGGATTTCTCTCCATTCTAAACATCAAAGCAGACCAGCACACTGTTTTGGTGTAATGATACAGAAACTGTCAGACCCTAAGCCTAACCCACAGTCACTATATTTGTTGTGCGCAGTCGCCATATTGAACATAAGCTGGACCTGGACTGTGACTGAGTACAGGTCACAGTACTCAGTTTGAACTTCCACTCTCCAAAAATATGGGACTTTTCGGGTTCAGTGCACTTTATTCAACTTAAAATTATTTATTGATCCCAAAGGGAAAATAAATATTGTAACTCATTTACAACATTGAATAATAACTGTTCAAGAGTTATTATGGATGCTGATCACCTCAGTTCTGAAGTCCTTCCACTGGCTCCCTGGAGCTCATATAAGTTTAAAATACTGTTGTTAGTTTATAAATCGCTGGACAGCTAAGCACCGCAATATATTGAAGATCTGCTGTTGTTGTATCAACCTTCCAAACATCTCATGTTTTCTGGTTCTGGTCTGTTGAAGGTTCTGGTCCAGAACCAGAACCAGTCATGGAGAAGCAGCATTCAGCTTCTATGCTGAAATCTGGAACAAATTAATCTAACCCAGTTTCTCTTGAAATCTAAAATCATCTCCTTTGTTTTGTTTACATTCAAAATGAGATGATTGTTCCCACACCATGCCACAAAGCGGGTCACCAGCTCTCTGTACTCAGTCTCTTGTCCATCTTTAATACAACTGCAGTCATTTGAGTATTTCTGTAGATGACAGAAGTCGGACTTGTGAAGTAAGTCTGAACTGCAGAGAGTGAAAAGGAATGGTGAGAGTACAGCCCCCTGTGGCCCTTCAGCCTCACAAAATGTTGTCTGTTTGTGAGTTAGTCATAGATCCAGGCGATTGTGGAGGCCTCCACCTGTGTCTTTTGGAGTTTCTGACAAAGCCGATCAAGATAAATTCAAGTCAAGCTCTACATAGTTCTGCTAATAAGTTGATATGAGAGCCAGCTGTGCTGAAGCAGATATATCTAAAAGTTGCATGAGTCTGGCCCTTGAGGACTGGATTTTGAGACCACAGCACTACAGGGTCTGCTGCTCCTCACAGAGCCTAACAACTCACTGCGTCACAATCCCGCCATGACATTTCACTAATAACGTATCGCGTCGAATGGTTCCAAACTTTTCCTACGCTTTTTCCTTCTCCTTGGCTGAAGTGTAAGGACATTCAGCCAGTTCCCTGACCAAGAATGTAAACAGACCACAGATTCGTTTAAAGTGAAAATTTATGTCACACTACGGACCAGCGTGCTGGAACCGCTGTTAGAAAGATCCGAACAACTGTACAATTGCAGATTAGCAGTGAGCTCTCTGAGGCACCTTGAGCCAAGCTGCGGGTCATTGAATGACAACAAGCTAACACCAACATGGCAGCTAACAGCTGCAGTGTAATTTCAGTCCTTACCTGAGCTGTGGCCTTGACTCCACGCAGACAAACCCTCAGCATGGTCCTCGTTTCCTTTTTCTGAATTCCGACCTAGAACTACCCTCTCAGCACCACTTTACTCACTTTTTCCTACTGGCCTTAGTCTAACTGACATACACCACCATCTGACAGGCTCTTCTTCTCGGCGCTTATGGATCATTTCCGGTGGAATACTCAGCCTATAGGAGCTTTACTGCCACGCAGTGGCGTGAAGCGGAATCACCTGCGAAACAGACCCAGAACCCTTTTTTAAGGCTGTACTAACTTTTCTGTTTAATTACTGTCAGAATACAACCACTAAAGTCTCCACTTAGATTAAAAATAACATAACTTTTAATGTTGATAATTTAACTGCATAAATATGCAAGTAAAATCTCTACACCTAATAGTCCAAGTAATTCCATGAGTCTTTGCATTTCAACCTCAAGTCTCAACACTTTCTCTTGAGACATAAACTTCATTAATAACAAAATAAAGTTTTCAATGTGCTCTTTTATTTTAAACTCTTCAATATGAAACAGGAATAAAGAAAAAAACAACAACATAGTTATAACTGTATAAAAAAGTTCAACAATTGACTTAAAACATTTTGGTGCTTAAATTTTTTCCACCCCTTCCCATCCCAAAAGGGCTTATTAAGACAAAACTATTTTTCCTCACTGAAATAGAATCCTCCAACAGCAACATGCATCAGATACATTAATTTCCCAATATTTGATTCATTGAAATGAGTCCAACTTGGTTAAAACAGGAAGTATAAAATCCTGCAAATAAGACTCCCTGAGCAGATGAATCTGTAAGAAATTTCAGCCTACAGACCAGAAACAAGCAAACTTTAAACAAGAAAACCGAAAGCATCCCCAACTTGAGAAGCAGTCACAGACACTGTCCATGTTAGGGTTAGGGTTTGAGAGACGTCAGTGTTAGGTGAAATTCTTGCACATGTTGTCATCAGAGGCCCTAGGCCACATCAGGATCCTCTGTCTTCTTGACTTTAACTGGAGTAGCTGAACAGTCTTCATTCTAGACAAAACAGAGCACAAGTCAGGCTTGATAACATGTCCAAGGGGAGTTGTTGGGGAGCATTTAAGGATTGATCCTAGGGAGCTTGGTGCAGCTTGGATGGAATTTGTGGAATTTAGAACCAAATGTATGGCAACAGCATTAGAGGTGACTTCACCACACTGCCACAGCCACCTCCCCCACTGAAACCAGTTTGTGTTGGAAACCAAGTCAGGTTCAGCCCGTAGTGAAGCTCACCTCAGCTGCAGAGCTATGGACCAGCAGGGAAGATGGTGCGTTCTGGGAATCAGCCAAAGCAGGAAAGTCCAACTCAATGTCCACAATATCATCAAGGTCCAGCTCCTCTCTGCAGAAACCAAGCAGTCATTCATCATGGCCATGCAAGTCATCAAGGCGTTACCACCTGTTGACCATCTGTTCCTTTCTCATATCCTGACAGCACAATCCTGAAGGACTTTTTATTGTTTGTGTGGTGGCTGTTTAACTTTAGTTTTATTTAAAAAGATCCAAAATGCAGAATTGTCACAACTGGATTTAATATTTTTTCACTAACAGATGATTCTTTAATGCATACTTTGTGATACCTTGTTGCTAAATCAGCTGTGAGTAAATTTAACAACAAAGTGGACCCATCTCTGTCTAAGGGCTGTGTTCACACAGCAGGCAAATTCTCCACTAAAGGATGTTATTAGCTGTACTTTTTTGTCAGCTTTGCTCATGTTATGATCTTGTGATTATATTATCAGCTCCCATTTCTGGATAAATTTAAAAGTTTATAGTTACTGCCGTAAACAGAGCACTGCTGTGTGATGTCAACGCTGTTCTCCGCATGTGGATTGCTTCGGGGACGTAAACACTTCACACAGAAGTCTCATTGCAGTCGGGTTTAATTACTATGAATGACCAGGCAGAAAAAAAAAAAAAAAGATTTAGCAAGCTTTGTGAAGAAGTATATTTCTGAGGCTCATCTGTAAATAAGTCACTAAATAAAATGATCAATAAGCTTGCCAACTTCTCAAGATGTATTGTTGCAAGTCAAATAATCTTTACAAAATTGATATCTAAAAATCAAGAAAGTGGGGGGGAAAAAACATGAAACTATTGTGTGACTAAAATAGTTAGCCTTACTATACATATCATGTGAAATTCTGCTTTTACTGAATAAGAATAAAGTATGGAAACCATTCTCCAGACTATTCAAATGTGCAAAATGATTTTAAAAATGCAACCATTTTCCAGGCGCCATAGGAATTCTGGAGATTGTGGGATTTTCCAGATCATTGTTTTTTAACCCTGGTCTTCAAGGGACACTGCCCTGAAAATTTTAGGCACTTTCCTGCTTTAAACACATCTGATTTCAATTGATGGCTGATTTACAGGCTTTTGTTGATCTGCAATCACCCAGTAGGGTGTATAAAAGCAGGGAAACAGCTAAGACATGCAGGGCGGTGTGTCTTGAGAAGCAGGATGGGAAACACTGCTGTAGATATCAGTGTTTATTGCTCTGATCATTTTTTTCCCTCCCCTTTCAGCTTCATGACCCAGCCTGCCAGAGTAATGATGAAGCAGTTACTAGAAACCTGAGGGAGCCAGTTTTTTCTTACATATTGTCACTGAGGGTGTGTTCCTGGCTGCAGCCTGCAGGGGGGTCCCAGGCATGCAGCTTAACCCTCCACAGTTTGATTTGTTGATCCCAGGAACGTCGGCTGTACTTCCTGAACTTGTTGGGAGTCTTTGGGTGAACGCCCGGCTGTCGCATGTGCCTGAAAACAGAAAGGGTTTATGTTTGTATGTTTAGCATTTAAACACTCAAGACCTGCTCTCCATGTTCAATGTTGTTTTAAGATGCTGACAATGTAACATGCATCATCTTACTTTGGCACCTCCTTGATGTAACGGTCATAGGCCAGGGTGTTCTTGCCGTAGCTGATCTGCTTTTGTCTTCGCATCAACACAGCTTCATCAGTCTCCATGTTTTCACCCTCTCTGGAGTCACAGCTGCAGTACACAGAGATGTTATTGTCCTTTAACTAAAAACCTGACAGAACAACTGATTCCACAATCCAAAAATGAAGTGACAATAGCTCTTTTTACAAAACCAATTTCTGTCCTTAAGAGCAAGTTCCAATGGAAAAGATTCTAACGAGAACTTGGAGCAAGCTCAGAGGAGGTGTGAACATGGCAGACATGATCTGAAGAGTGATTGGCTTAAGGAAAAATCCCAACCTGCCCTAGGACGAGCAGATGATGGAATATTTGCTTGGTGCAGTGCTAATGAAACATCTGCAAAATAACTGGAGATATGGAGCTGAGTAGTCTGTTTTCACGGGTCAACAGGTTCTCATCCCGACAGTGAAAGGTTTAGTGTTCCAGGATTATGGAACAGATTTTCACTGAAATGAGTAGTTTTCTTGAGGAAAGCCAGTAAAGTATGCTGATCCATGAGAGGCTGATGGGCCAAAAACTGCTTCTCCACTAGAGAATCTTAAGCAGTGCCCAGACCACATGAATAAACAGAATGACCGTTCTGTCTGAACGCGGCCTTGCTGCTGCTCTCATTTTAGACAGCAGCAGTTTCTGCAGAGACTAGAGGAGCTCAATGATGCCTGATCCCTGCTGAGCCACAGCAGCTCACACCCCCGTCAGCTGACAACAGCCAGCCAGGGTTCTAACTGTCTGTGCTACCTATCAATCCGTCCTACCTTGTGGTAATGCGCATGCACATATCGATGCTATGTCACATTCTGCTTACTCATCAGATTTCTTATAAACACATCTTACCTGTGGAAGTTTTGTTTCATTCGTTTTATTTAATCAAAGATTAAGGTAAGCTTTATTTAATTTATTTTATATCTGGCTTTCCTTAATTTGTGGTATTACTTTATGTTTAAGTTTACATGACAGGCAGCTTGTAACTATATTTGTAAATGGCTTTAGTTTGCCGTCCGCAATGTCGTTACTATCCTGTGTACTGTAGACAAGTTGTTGTTTGGCATCAATCACATTAATCATGATAAAATATGTTGTTATTGTGGGCTATTTTGTCCCTATTTAAAATATTTTAGTTTAACAACACTCTTTTTTTATTAAACAGTGCTAAATGGAGCACCGCGATATCACATATAATTTCAGATGCATAGTGACCTGTGCAGTTCAGTGGACATATGTTGACTGCGCTTCATTTGACAAAGACTGCCATACAACTATTTCAATAAAAAAATTATTTTATCTGTCTGATACCGTTTCATTCTTACAAACACCTCTGTATTTGAAATAGTTTTTAAAAGGTAGGATATTCTGATGCAGGGTCTTAATGCACTGCCCACGTATTTAATATGTAGGATATTTTGATTAAATAATTTAGTCATTCACTGTGTACATAGTTAGGATTGTCTGATTAGGGAATTTAGCAGATAAACATGTGCCGCATACCAATGTGAAACAAATAGCATATCCCGGTGAAAGATTTTGATGGATTGACATCCTCTACCAATTTACCAGGGAAGATATTCTGATGAAGGGTTTTTAGTGCATCAATATGTGCTACCTCTGTATTTCATGAAACGTAGGAAATTCAAAGACAGGAAATTGGTGCAACAAAATGTGCTACCTAAGTATTTGATTAAAGTTGGGTATTGTGATGAAAGTGGGATATGCCAATTATGTACATGTACAATTCTGCTATATTTTATAAAGGTAAGATATTCTAAGAAAAAGATTAGTATATACATCTATAGCTTTTCATTTTTAAAAGGGTAGGATATTCAGATGAAGGAAGTGATCTTCTTGTGATTTCGTCATGTATATAAATTGTTCCAAGCTCAGCATAACTCCTAAGCTTCCACTTTAGTCCTGTCACTCAAAGAATGTTATCCGATGATAATTTTAAACATTAACACAACCTGCTATAGTTTTTGGTTTGTGAACGTGACGATAGAAGTTTTAAGACGCATAGCACTGACACACAGACGTAACTATCTAGCCGTCCTACGGTAGGAAAATCTGACGAGGTAGAACCAATAATCAAAACACTGGCCACAACATTAGCACCCCAAAGACTAAGTATCAGACTGTTCTGCTGGATTTAAAGTTGACTTATTCACCCATTACTTTTACCAGCTAATTAAACTCTTCCTTCCAAATCAACATGATGCTTTTACATTCCTATTTATTTATATCACTGCATCTGTAATGCTTCATGATTTAAACTTTTGTTTAACGTTTGAGTCAGATATTCTTGATGATGTCATGTTTACCTGCCAGAAGAGCCAGATGAAGTTTTTCTCTCCCTCTGATTGACCTCTGAACCTAGTATCCTCCTCCTGTACCTGAACAGGGGGCACATAACATCAACAAACAGAAAGTAATAATGACAGCATTCAAGAAGACTACTGAAATTAAAATGAAAAACATTACTTTACCGTTGCATATCTCTGTGAACATCTCGCCTCATCTCTTCGTCCTCCACCTGGCTCCCCCAGTCAGACTGCCGACCACATCGAGACACAGGCACTGCGCTCTCCGGGGTGGTGAAACTGGTGGGGGGGGGGGGGGCAAAGAAGAGCTCAGGCCTCCTTAAAACCAAACTCAATTCAATAACAGAAGCAAAAGGCACAGCAGCTAATTGAAGCCCCGTGCATTACATCTGTTTGAGAAGATGAAACTGCTAACAATTATTTAGACTTTCTTTAATAAATATTTGAATAACATTCCAGATATGCAGTTTCTGATTCAAGACAACACTTCAATAAGAAGGCCTGCCTCTGTTTCAAACAAACTCTTACCTGGAATTCCTGCTGTCAGAGTGACCATCATCACCGTCTTCATCACTGTGGCTCCTCAGACTTCCATCTATTCCTCTCTTCCGGCAGTGGGACCACCGAGACGGGCCACTGCTCCTGTATCCCAACAAAACATCGAGGAGGCCTATCTTAGTTTGGCCCTGTATTAAACATCTCAGTCCTAGCACAGTGAAGGAAAGCCTCTGTGTGAATACACTCTGTGGCAACACTGACAGTACAGCTGGCCATAGCTTTTCCTGCAGAACAAATGAGCAACAAAAAGCAAAAGGCTCCATTCAGGAAAATCCACAACATGCTGATATGGCTGAAAAAGTCTTAGTGAAGGTCAACAGATCAGGGTGGGACATTCATTTATAACAGCCGATGAGTTGACTGATAATTAGCAGAAGCTGATGAGCGGGTTTTAAAACTTCTCCCGCCATTTGCTTCTTTCTTCGGATCCTCCATCGAGCCATTATGTTGAGCGGCGGGGATCCACAGCTTTCAGTCGGCTTTGATGTCAATGTTAGACATGTCTCCGTTCAACCAGATCTGTTTTTCGCCAATTGTTTTCACAGAAACCATCATTTTCATTCACATGTTGTTTTCCTTCACATAAGACAAACCGAACATAAAAAGATAACGGAGCAACAATATAGCAGCTAAGCTACGTTCTGCCATTTACTTTCTGAAACTGATAGAGGCCTTTTACCGAGCTCAAATGAACCATAACAGTAACAATACAGTAAGATTTCTAACATACTCGTAACAAAACAAAGCTAACTCAAGTAGCTAACTGCTTTCAAACATACCTGTGTTTAAAGTCACTGTCGTGAGCGTCGCTGCGCGTGGCTCTGTACCTGTGAGACATTTTTAATTTAATATGATAAATGAGAGTGAATTCACTGAGCTGAAGCCGCAGAAGGACAGCAGTCTGATCTAGACAGACCCGCCAAATGAACAAGAAGCGCGGCCACAAACAACACAAGCAGTCACGTGCACGGAAAAGGCGGATCCTTTACTTCGTCTTTGTTTTCTTTCTGGGTGAATCTGAATCCAAATGTTGTAACACTGCCACCTTCTGGATTCACTATATAATTACAAACCAAAGCAAGCTCAGTTACTGCCACACGAGGCACGTCACTGTTTTGAAACGTAATAAAGTTTTTTGTATATTGTTTTTGTTGTTGTTGTTTTAAGTCTTTATTGGGACACAAAATACAAGCAGTGCAAAAACATATAGTGTGATATAATGACCGCCCGGGGGTTGCAAACATTGAGACAATGCGTCACGATATTAATGAAAGCGCATAAGGTGCACGTTTTAATGGCTTTAGTATGTATCCGTGACGTCGAGTTTCGCGTTGCTCTCCAGAAAACTGAGAGCAACGCGATTAATATGAACAGCGCGATAAACCTGAAAACAGCCACGAATGAACGTGTCCGTAAAGTTGCACAACTAAACGCCATTATAATCTTTAATATTAAGACAAGTGTCACAAATCTGTGCAGCGGACCATCTGAGTTGTGGAGGCGCTGCGCTCTGACAGCAACGGTGGGGCCGTGACACTTGGGGCCGGTGTTCTGGGGGTTCTAAAATCCAGACCACAGTAAAACACATCAAAACATGCAAAAATAGCTGAAGTTTTTTTTTTTTTTTGGACTGTTGTAATTTCCCATTCTGTTCCACCTTATAAGTGGAGATACATTGATATGTGTCTCCATATATTTTATAATGTTACCATTATAAAATAACTTGCAATTAAGTAAGTATTGGCAAAGCTCAATGTAATTTTTATATTGAGGTGGCAGGTTGTTGTCAGCAGTTGCTGATAATAACTAATAAAGTAACTAGTAATCTAACTGAGTTAATTTCCACTCAAGTAATCAGTAATCTAAGTTACTTTTCAAGGAGTAATTAGTAATCTGATTAAAGTTGCTTTTTCATCATATAACAAATTTTTGTGACAAAAGTGGTATAATTCGTTGCTGCTGGTGGTAGCACAAAACACTCGCTGATCTGCTGGCCAGCCTGTCATCTCCCCCTTCACATTACTTCAAATTAGTTTTAATTTTTAAGACGTTTTTACCTCCAAAAGGCTTTAACTTATTTAAACGAAGTGCTTATGTTGACTTTAAAAAAAAGGAGACAACATTATGATTCACTACACTAAAAAATTCACTGGATTTAGTTTGAGTGTCAATGTCACAAACTTATAGTGTTCATGCCAACACACACTCACACCCCTTTATCTACCAGTCACATAATTGGCACTGGCACACCTGAAACATACATGGAAATGCCCAAAATAATTCTTAAGCAGTGAAAAACATGAGGTAAACCATAAATGAATAAACATGGAACTAACTTAAAAAACGTTTTTTATTAACATAGCATACAATTATACTGTCAAAAGTACAACGAGGAAGGACAACAATCGATTCAAAACTTAAACAGAATTACAATGAAACTAGATTTAGATGATTTATTTAGTCAAGAAGTAAAAGTTATTGTGGAATATTTACTTAACTTAAACGAACACATTTGTGTAACAGAATTTAATCCTCGAGTGACATTCTGGTTCACACCAACTGGTTGAGTCGGAATGCACCAATTTCTTGTTTGACAACTGTAAACACGAAGAAGAAAAAATGACAAAGGGAGTTCTACAAAGTATCCACACAGGAGTAATCAATACAAATACACATTATACTTTTTAGATATTTATAAAATGCTTGAAAAACCTTGTTTTATTTTCTTTCCAGTTCACAATTCAGCACTTCTTACTGTTGGTCAGTCTCTGAAATAACATTTGTGACTCTAACAAGACAATCTTTGAAATACTTGAAGGGGTATGAATATTTTTGGACAAGATTACAGACGCAGTAACATAACTAAACAATGATTATTTGCATCACATGTTCTACATACAACCTATAATTAGGTTTAGCCATTTAATCAGTCACTTTTACATTATTCCCACCATGCTGATCACTTAGTTGTGCTCCTCTGCAAGCTTAAGAACACATTATGTGTGCTGCAAAAGAATTAATAAGGAACTCTAATAATGAAGAATGTGCACTGAAGGTGCTAATAACTCCTGACCCCAATGAATTAATTAAGGTACAGCTTATCAGAATGAGAAACACAGGGGCTTCGGAAAGAGTGTCGTGGAGTCTTGTGGAAGTCCCTCTGAGGCTGCGTAATGATGAAATTGAAGAGAAACCAGACTGAACAAATGCATAACTTATTCAATTAGTGTTGGTCTCCATGGGATGCACAGTAATTT
The DNA here is from genome assembly GCA_903066825.1 of Alfaro cultratus. Taxonomy (NCBI): domain Eukaryota; kingdom Metazoa; phylum Chordata; class Actinopteri; order Cyprinodontiformes; family Poeciliidae; genus Alfaro; species Alfaro cultratus. The sequence goes on from CAEFZX010020120.1 coordinate 44,829, forward strand.
TCCTCTATTATTAATTTCAGCCTACTTCTTTAGTTCCATTCCTTTACCAGGCATTAGAAATTGTGACACAAGGCATTGCATTTACTATATAATATTGACACATTATGCATTTACATCAACAACTGCTACAGCATTGTGTAAACTGTTCATCATGTACACCTGAACTACAGAACCCTCTGAAGAGAAAGTTAATTTCACTGAGAAGGAAAGAAAAATAACAAAAAACAAACAAAAAAAAGTCCAACCAAACAAATAAAAACTAGTATAGTGGAATATTAATAGGAATTGAAAATAAATAGTATTAGCGTTTTGTAGAGTACTTACCGGTTGCCTTGTGGAGTAAAATCCTATTTCTTGTATATCTGATGTTATGGATGGCTGGTCTTGAAAGTGCCTGTGCCACTAAAACACACCCACAGTCCTCATTGATTTATTTCAAACCTGCATGTAGTCAGAAGCAGAACACATACATCAGGGTGGTCCAGACAAAGCCCACAATCACATAAGTATATTTTATTTTGCTGTTTTAAAAGCTGAGTTTGTTGGGTGCCTTGCCCTGTTTCTCCTCCAGGGAAGCCACTTCACACCTGTCAGATCAGCACAATCAGTGTTTGATGTGAACACTGTTTCCCACCAATCTGGGATCTATAACTGATCTAAAATAGGAAAACCTGTAAGATTTAATATCTGGTAAAGAGACACAAAAAATGTGTACCGTGTATGTTAATATCTGATTTTAGCTGTATATGCAGCCTTTGAAGACTGAGTTCATAATGCGAATCACTCAAAATACAACACCCCGACAGGTGCACAAAATTTCAGAAAGCGTTACCGGGTCATTTGTGTGAGAAAAAAAAAATCTAACTATTAATTTGCAAGTTTGAAAGCTTTTATTTTCTCTATTGTAGGTTCATGTGTTGAATGTTTGGGTTGTAAATGACCTCCTTTCTATATTGGGTCTCTTAATGCCTGACATGATTAGAAATAATAGCTTTTAAAAAGGAAAGAATTAGCAGTGTTTGCTCAGGGAACAAGACTTCTGGGATCAGACCTGTTTTAACTGTCACCTTCCCTGAGGAGACAAGCATCAGAACCGCTCCATTCCAAATTTAATGAAAGTTTTCTACATTTGCAGCCATGACATCTATAAATACAAGGAGAGTAATTGGATCCCTGGAAAATAGTAGGGATTATGTTGATGACACAATTCTATCTAAAATGTTGTCAGGAGGTTCTATGGTCAGCTGTTTCCTTCTAAAATCACCAATACCAAGGATCTTCAAATCCAAGCCTCAAGGGCCAGTGTCCTGCAACTTTTAAATGTGTCTCTCCTTCAACACAGCAGAGACACATCAAATAATCAGATTGTTAGCAGGACTTTGGAGAACTTTGTCATGTATGAGTTCTATGGTGCTGTGTTTTTAGCATTCTGGTCTTTGAATCCAGTGATCTGAGTTAAAGTCTCAGTAGGACTTTCTGTCATTCCACTAAAAGTTTCCATAAAATAACTTGTGTTCGATAGTGTTTCTGAAGACCGTTGTTCAAAGTTTGACAGAAAGGGTTTTAATAGACTATTGTAGTGTTGAAGGGGTTAGAGAGATGGGTCATAAAGAAACTTAGGTATTATTGTAATCAATTCAAGCCATATTAGTTGTAGCTTACTTTACAGATGAATTTTAACTTTACTTAAAATAATTTTTTCAATGTAAGTTAACTTTAGTTTTGACATGTACTTAAACAAATGCACAGTTTAAACCACATAGCATTTAAAACAAGTACTTATTTACTTAATAAGCATATTGTTTGTCTATATCAAGAGGGCTGATAATAAAATACATTTTCAAAGCTCCGTTATAACTTATCTTCTGTCTACTGATTGTTGTTAAGCTTCCATTGTGCTGACAGTGAAACAAGAAATTGTCCCTTCAAAACAAAAGCATTATAACTCAAGCAGGAATTGAACCATTTCTAAAACTAATTAAAGACATTAGCACATGTATTAGCATAAGTCTTTTCCACATTGTAGTAATTGCGCATCTTATCAATGTCCTTCCCAGATACTGCAAAACGTTCTTATATTTAATCTTGATCTATTCTCATTTTTGTTCTGTATAAATATTGATAAAATGTAGAACAAAGAAGAATTTGCTGTCAGATTAACATGTTATAATATTGATGTCCACTGTTCAGTTTTAAGGTTAATGTTGTTTATTTGAGCAAATAACAGGTGTGATTATCATGTTTTTTTTAGTTAAGAATGATTTTGAAATGCATATTTTGGGCTAATTACGCATTTAATCAATTCGCTACTGATTGCTGTCATAGTAGCAGTTTTTTCTTTCTCAAGTGCTGACTCCTCTAATTATTCATCAAAAGATGTTCATTTGGTGTGAGGTACGTAGTTTATCTTGCGTAGCATCAGTGAATCTGTGATCGATCTCAGGGTCTGCTGAAGAAATCTGTGCAGTACATTCACCTGAATTGCTTAAGCCTGCAGCTTCTGAACCTGGTTTGGTCTTTGTGAAACGGATAAAGGCAGGATGAACTGATGGCACTATGCCAAACCTGGCTTTATCTCTTATCCTGGATTTCATAATCCTGCTTTTGTGAAATTTTGCTTGTGTAAACTAATAGAGAGCTAAATCTTACAGGTACAAATTTATAACTTTTTTAAGAAAACAAAACTAAAATTTTTGGAAAATTATCACTATTAATTAAGTAAAACATACTTAGGTTAATCATGAAACTCTTAATTATTGCAAATCAAAATGTAAGAATTAAATGAAGAAAGTCTTCAGGACAATTAGCATTACATAATGAAGAAAACTGGCCTCTAAACAAAGTGATGACATACTTACAGTCAATCTGTTAATTAGTGTAGGTAATTACTGGAAGTGCAAAAATAATTAAGTTTCTAAGAGATATTTAATTATTGATTAGATTAATTATCTCAAATTGAGTGAAGGCGTTTTGGGGTAATTAAAATAAATGTTAAATGGTAGTAATTGGGTTAAGATTTGAGAGAAACAATGATAGTGGAAGTTCAACACATCCTTCAAAAAATATAGAAAAAACCCCATCAAAAGACAGATGGAAGGTGAATTGAAAATTGAATTATATAAATTTCCAAACTGCTAACACCACCCTCTTAATAATCAACACTTAGGCAAATTTTATTCTCAAAGCACCATTTACAAAGTGCTTTACAGATAGAAGGAGTAAAAATCATAAAAGGCAAGTAGGGGTCTCATTTACGTTAATAGTGGAATTTTTGACACCAATTAATATCGCAATATCAAATGATGACATCATTTAACTGAGCGTGACCTGTGCAGCGCTATATACTCTAAAAAGTGTTTTTTGGCTGTAGTTCATCTAATGGACTTTTTATTTTTTATTTTTTTACATTAATCTAACTTAATTCATTTGGTTTATTGATGGCAACTTACATTTTTGTGTTCAGTTAACTTAAAACTTAGAAATCTAACTCACTTAAATTAATTTAATTAACCTGAAGGATATTTTTACTTTGACCTTACTTGAAACAATTGAGTTCAATCCCAATTTTGTGACCCATATCAAACTCTGTGATTGGCTGTGGTTGGAGAACCACCTTTAACCAGAAAACATGCAGACGGTTGTTTCACTGGGGGAGCAGACCACCCTCTTTATTTACATCAGTACCACCAACTGAGGCCCTTTTCAGTCTTCAGCATATGGTCTTTAATGTTCTGTTTTCTGTATAAATGAATCTCTTCTTGTGGTGTATGCATTTTCCTATTCAGTGCTATCTGACAGCTCAAAGGTCACCTAAATCAAATAGTGTGCCCTGCTTGACAATTTATAAAGTTAGAACTAATTTTACAAAGCCAAATGCTGATGATGAAGTCAGAGAGACATAAAATAGGAGAGGGTGATCAGAACGGATGGGAATAGGGAATAGATATGTAAGGTAACGCAATTATGGAGCCAATTTCCCACCCTCCCCCTTTAGCCTGAGAGAACTAGAACAAGAGCAGCACTTGCCTTGGTTTCAGAGGACACATGCGGTACAGAAAGCAGAGAACATTTAGAGGCGGAAACTTGATGAGTGGTGTTAGAAAAGGAAACACAAAAAATATTAACAAAGGTGGTTGTCTATTTACAGCTTTGTCACAGGAATGTAGGTTTCTAAAAAAGCTCTCCTGTCATTCACCAACCTCTTGTACCTGTGCATATTTTGTGATGGTTTGCAGGAGCACTGTATCCTGATAAAGTAGCATTTTGGTAGTAACTTCAATCCACTGGAAGCAGGAATCAACTACAAAGCACATATGCACACTTACTGACACATTTGTTAAAGATAACTGTCAGTCAACTCTAACCATCCATATTATTTCTGATGTATCTTCTATCTAACCTTTAAATTTCCTCTTTGGTTTTGGAGTGAATTTTTTTTCTTACTGTTTTTTTCTATGTATTATTGGCATTGTTAAAATACATTTTCAGGAAAACATGTAGCACACAACTTTGATGTTTATCCATCCATCCATCCATCCATCCATCCATCCATCCATCCATCCATCCATCCATCCATCCATCCATCCATCCATCCATCCTCTGTGCACCCTTGTCTTTAGGGAGGCTAGGGAGGGATGCTGGTGCCTATCTCCAGTGAACGTTTCGGGTGAGAGGCGGGTTCACCCTGTACAGGTTGCCAGTCTGTCGCAGGGCAACTCTGATGTTTATTTCTAACAGAAAAAGGGTTAATCCATCAGTATTGATTAACTCTGACTCAGTAACTGAAACCAAATTATGTTCTCCGTATTGTAGTGAATTACAACAGCAGCAACATTTCAATATGGAACAAAATTAATTTCCTCTCCATTTATAGCTAATAGCAACATAACAAAAACTTAAAGCTTTATTCGTAGCTAAACTTGCTGCTTAAATGTAATACACTCATGTGAGCAACAAATATGCACCACATTTCAGAATTTTTGAGAAAAAAATTGAAAACAATGTCTTATTTCCAAATTTTGCATTCTGTTTAATTTTTTGGTTGCATTAGAATGCCTTCAGATACGGAAGAGGATTAGGGCCACCGGAAAAAAAAATAAATTAAAATTCTCACTTTAAAGTCAGAATTCTGAGATTAAAGTCAGAATTCTGAGATTAAAGTCAGAATTCTTTTTTTTTTTTTTCGGTGGCCCTAATCCTCTTCCGTACAGCAGACAACTACGGCTTAGCTGGAGAATCTTTTGACAACACAATAATTAGTTTTACAGTCCTTTACAGCAGAGTTGCACTAAGAAGACCATTTGTTGAAAGAGTTTGGTGAAAGAAAAGGCTTAAGAAAGCATTCCCTTCTATCAAATATGGTGATGGTAGTGTCATATTGTGGACTTCTTTTGTTTAGCAGGAAAAAAGTTGCTATACAGAGATATCCTGAAAGAAAACAGTTTGAAGATGCAAGACTGGAGGCTGAATACAGAAAAACGACCCTTTTTTTCTGTTTTTCTTGAAAACATCCATCATCTTCCTTACATTTCACAACTCTTAGCTACTTTTTATCAGTCTTTCTTGTAAATCCAAATAAAAGTCATACAAGTTTCTGTTTTAGTTTCAAATCATACAAATTGAAGTGATTGCTGTGAAAGTAAATATTCCACAAGAAAAACACAGAGACAAATTAGAGCTGGTATGAAGGAAGTAGGTCAGAGAACATATGGAAACCTTTTGATGGTGTAACAATATAACATCATATCACTGTTACTTCAGTGCCAGAACAAGATGATTACCCCCGTTATGTACGGCCTGGCAGTACAGCTGCAGCATTAATCACAGCATCCATTCAGCTCGGAGTGCCAAGTTCTTTTAGTCCTGATAAGGCTTTCGTTGCAGCCTGCATTTCCAGAGGGGAAGATGAATGCACCTGTCTTCAAACCCAAATAGTCTCCAGTTACCCTGGTGTCCCTTCTTATACAGTCTCTTCACATCTCTGTCTGCTTCTTTCTCTCAACCTGTACTGAACCCTCAGCATGGTCTGAGCCGCCTGGCGCAGGACAAGTCCTGTCTGCTCCTGAATAGCAGGGGAGAGTGAAGCACTGGGACAAAAGAGGCATTTATAGCCGTCGGTTCAGGATGGCTGCAGACAGACAATGGACACATTCTTCAGTTCCTAAAACAAATATCTGTGAGTGCAGCCTGCCCTGAAGAGCTGGACAGAGGGCAGCAGGACTGGGAGAGCTACATTTCAGTGGTTGTGCTGTAGCTGGTGAGGAGAAAAGAAAAAGTTTACTCCCAGAGGTAGCTTTGAGTCATATAACACAGACCAAAATAGAGCAGCTAAATAGTCTACCCTGGGGGAGACACACACCACCAGCATGGAGGTATCTTTGTCAGGTGTGTTGATAGTGCCTCTCACACCTGGCACTGAGGAATCCATGGTAAACTGACTCTGTTCTTTATGAGGTAGCAGCTGCTCCGAACACAACACAGCTTTGGAAGGATCTGAGGCAGCATCCGAGTCAATGCTATCAATATAGCAACACTCCTTGATCTCTGGGCAGCTGGGGCTGACAGCAGTGTCACCACGTTGGGTTCAGAGGGCGTGTCGGTGCAACTAAAAGTGAGAACAACCCACTACTTGGCTATCCCCGCATGCAAGCCAAGGAACAGACAGGGTCAGGCCCTGTGCCAGCTGAGGATAAGATCCAGTATGATTGTGATATTTTATACCCATCTGAAGGGTGTCATGATGGAATCAGCTGTCATTGTGGACTGTAGATCCTTTAATGAAGCCTTTTGCTTTCTTTGCTGTTCATAATATACCATGAGGGACTTTGTGCTGTCTTTTCACAGGCTATTAAATCTATATTATTCTGTTTAAGGCATTTACAACAATACTTTACAATGATTGATAATGAAGTAAATAGACATCTTTTTGAGATTGGGTAAGTCCTCTATGAAAAACCCACTTTGTCTTTTTGCAGACAAACATGTATTAAGAAGTTATTCTGAGTATGATTTATTGAAAAAGTCAATGTGGATGGAAGACACATTTAAATGTTCACCAAGTCAGATTTATCACAATTCATAGGTGAGAGGAACAAAATGAGATCCTGTCCTAATGTTACTCACAACAGGACGAATTTAAAACAACTGAAAACAAACCTTCAGCCCAATGCCAAGACTGGCCAGGTTCTGCTAACATGGTTGGGAATGTTTACCTCCCTGGATAGAAGTGCTATTCTGAGGTTCAAGCTCATACTCATCAAAAACCTTTTTTATGAAGCAGAACCACATAACAAATGAGCTAAAGCAAGAACTTAATTGATGCATTACCAAGAGTTTTTCTGCTACTACAGCAGAGATATGTGTGACTTCACCTCTTGGTTAAGACAAACTGTCTTCTAAGGATTGCTTAGCACATTCAATGTATTCTTAACCCATGACCATTAGATAAGGAGCAGTTTCACAAATTTGGCTCGATTAGCATTCAGCATTGGCTCCCATTAAATGAAAAAAATGGTTAACCTACACAACTTCTTGTTTTGTCTCACATGAAAGAAAGTCATGCAGCTACAGACAACTTTCGTGTAAACAAAATGATACAATAATAGCCTGGAAGGTCACAAATGTGTTGTTTTGAGAAATGATTTATTATTTTGATAAAGGTGCTTTATTTTGGCTGAACTGAAGGTTTATTATGGCTAAATCAAAATATCTAGCTAGCCAGATAAAATGGTAATTTACAAAAATACTGTCAAATTACTGATTAAAATGTATTGCATAATCCACAAGGTTTCAGGTATAACTAAAAATTACCTAATCAGTGCCATTAATTGTTTGTCAATAAATTCTGAGTTTCTAGATCAATAAATATACATTGATTAAAGTCTGGATGTAGAGCTTTTGAAACCTCATGTTTAACTTGCACGTATCTGTTGTTTATGACATTTTTATATGGAGCAACCTTAAACAAACCTTAAATTGAGGGCTATTTTTGCAGTGGGAAGAGACATAACATTGCATTGTACTAAAAATATCCAGGTAAAATAAAACACATCTATTTCTAAGGATTTGTAATCAAAATTCAGCCACCAGTAATAATGCTTTCTGTTGTGTGGCTGAAAAATGCATTTAATATCAAGACAAGCCTATCATACACCGTCACTGCAGAGATACTGAGGTATTCAGCTCATATCAAATAGCGGCAGCATGCTGATTAACAAAGAAAAGTTGTTATTTGTTCCAGATTTATGCCTTAAAACCTACTCAGCTGTCACCAAGGGAACATCTCGGCATGATCCCTATTCTTTGTTTTATCCCTATCTTTTCATGATGATGGGACGTGATGTGAGGATCTTTTTCTCTTCATGCACTTTGGCTGCATGCAGGGTAATCCCAAGGGAGAGACATCTTTTGATCCTAACATTACTTTATGGCTGATATTCAGCACATTCCAGGAGTTATACTGTGTTAGGTTTCTGTAATCTGAAAGCTGATTTTGAAAGAATATGAACCTGCTAGATGAATTTGATTCACTCATTAGTTAAAAATTGGTATGTCAGAAGTTTTAAGACTGAGGCAAAATTATTCAGCACAAACCTACAAAATCTGAGTTTCAGACAACTGAAGCAAAAAGCCAAAACTGGTCAGTGTAGACACTTCATACAGAGGGAGTTTAAACTTCCTTAATCAGCTGGAAAGTGGAAAGTGAGGAATTTTCATTTCTGCTCTGCTAAGCATGCATACATTAAAAATGAAACATAACCAATCTATTCAGACTTGAATAATAAAGAACAAAGGACCAGGAGTCTTTGCTTAGACATTTTTTGGTCTCCATTACCAAACATAATCTCATTAGACGTGAGACCACAAAAACTTTTTGTGAATGGAGTTGTTTTGCCATTAAGAATTGAGATACCTGCAACAATAAATTAAGTGCATAACTTCCAGTCAGTAGGAGGCACGTATGACGCAATCCCAGATGTCTGCATTATGGGAAGGCAGAAGGAGCAGAAGTGTTTTCACCTGTTCAAGCAGCAACATTTTATATATAACTCCCAGTTGAGTCTTGTAAAGCTATCTTTTAGAAAGTGATAATTGCACCCGACATCATCATCCAACAAACTTAGCTGAACAGCTTTACATGTGCAGCCCTTTAACATACAGTGCAAATCTGCACACTCCTAATGTTAATTATATTCATCCATAAAATAAATAAGAAGGCCGATTTTTTTGTGTTTAAAAGTGTTGACTGCAGTAATGTTATAAAGTTGTAAATCACTAAAGGCTTAATTCAATGATAATGCATCACACTTTAATCCAGACTCTCTAATCTAAATTTCAAACTCTGCCCAAAGTTTGGCTTGAGATCTGACCACAACTCTGGAATGTGGTCAGATCCATTTATTGGTTTTGGCATTTATTGGTACATCAATTGATGTCGACAAAAGATTTGCAATGATTCACAACACTCTTGTAAAAGACATTTTTAATCTCAAGGAGGTCTCTTTTTTATCCTGATTAGATGAATGTTGAATATTCAGTCTTTTTTGTTCACTTTTATAAAAATATTGGATGTTTAGTTATTCTTTTTTTCAGGAAAAGGGATGAATAAAATCACTGTTAGTAGTGTTAAGTGCAGACTATTATTATGCACTGTTTCATTGTGTCATTATCCAATAACTTCACTGATTTCACATCATGACAAACCCAGTAAAGCCTCTAGAAAAAATAATTATTGTAAAATGAATTAACTTTATGGTCATTTTTACTGAAGTGTTAGTAAAATTATTTAGTCCTTAGAGCAAAATTAATAAATATTTTATGTATTCTATTTACTGCATGCATATTTAATGAGTATTTGCAATATTTGCTTTGCAGAGATTGATTTTGCATCGTCTGCTGCTGTGTTTTAGACTCTGTAAATGTGCAGCCTCTTGGATTGACAGGAACATGCTGCTTGTGTTGATCTTTGCTGTCTGTGTCTCAGATGGACCCTGTCCAGAAGGCAGTGATTAACCACACGTTTGGGGTCCCTCAGCCCCTCAAGAAGAAACAGATAATCTCCTGCAACATCTGCCACCTGCGCTTCAACTCAACGGTAAGAAAAGATTCTTTTTTTCCTGTATGAGGAAGATGGGGGAAGTGTAGCAATAAAAGGAAGAAAGAGACATTATGCTTTTTGACTGCATAATGTGCACTGACTGCATCACCTTTAGTGAATAATGGGTCTACCGCAAGAGAAAATTGTACTTTGGAATGGTAGTATTTTTCTTGAATGTTTGTTTTCACTGGAAAAAGAATGTTTCTATGATATGCAAAAGAATCATGGAAAACACTAAGAACATCTGTTGTTGTGTCTTGTTTTTCTAATGAAACTTTGCAAAGATGCAAAAAAGTTGTGCTGTCATATTCTTTAAAAGGAGAAGCTTTCTCCTGCAACATTTGCAAATATGTTTTATTAATACTGTAATTTTCCTTAAACCTAACCCTATTTTCTGTGAGCATTGAACTGCCGGACATTAAGTTGAATTTTGTTGGATGTCCACTCCTTGGAAGATGGGAAACTATATTGGATATAGTAGGATTTTACTGTTTGGAATAATCTTTCTCACTGTAAAATAATGGAATTCAGTTAAACTGGAAATTGTTATATGACTCTTTCCTTATTAAAGAGCAGGAACAATTGTTTCTCTAATGTCGTTGCTGACATTTTCCCTTTTCCATTGTAGAACAATGTAACCTGTAACTCCAGACTATCAAAATTCTTTCTTTGACAGACGTGTTCAAATCAGTCAAGTACATTTTATTTGTGTCATCTGGCTGCTTTTCTTTTTTTGTTTGTTTCAAACTGAATTGTGGTTTGCTGGAGCCTTGATTAGGTCAAAAAGGCCTTATATAAGTAGCGTGGGGTTTTTGGTTTTGTTCTCGTGTGGAAATTTTTGTTCGGTTTTCATTTCAGTGAAATTGTATGTGTGTTGGCGAGAAGGCTTAGATTGCAGCCTAGATTCCATTTATCAGCAAAGTGCAAAAAAAACAAAACAATCAGCAGCCACAGCAGGATGCAGATTTCTCAGCTGCTCTATCCATCCTTTGAATAGCACATGTATTGTGTATATGGAAACAGTCAAATTAAAAAGCAGTAAACGGTGTAGAAAGATGTCTTCCATCCAGATGAAGCTAAAATGCGAAAACAGCCACACTGTTTCATTCGGACTTTAGTCTTCAAAAAGCTCTGAAGAAACAGAGGTGAGAAAGGGGAATAAGATGTAGTCATTCTCTCTTTTTTGCACACTTGAACAAAAATGTCAAGTTGACTATAACTTTATTAGTGGCTTGAAGAATACTACATAAACCTCTCCAGAATTTTATTTAGATGCATTTTAAGCTTTACATGATGCAAGACGTTCTGAGAAAATGCCCTGGGTGACGTAGCTTCTAAGTGTTAGTCTGATTTAATGAGCTGTTCACAGCAGCAATTTGTGACATTTAAAGTTCTCTTATTAGAAAACATACAAAACTATGTTTTTATCAGCAGAAATCCAATTTAAAACTCATAAATATTGTTACCCCTGACCTGTCTGGTGTTCCTTAGTTGTTGTGATATGTTTGACAGTGTTCTCTAGCAAATCCCCATGACCTTCATACAACAGTTTTATTTTTACTGAGTTTAAACAACACATTGTTAGACTCTGTACAGTGAATATGTGACTTTTGAAAGCAATCAGTTGAATTGGGTTTTTATTGTGTTCATTTAAATGACATGAACACATATGGGGTGAAAAATTCCACTAAACACCTTTAACTTTGTGGTTGTTGTGTCAAAATGTAAAAAAAAAAAAAAAAAAAAAATGAGGATAGATACTTTTGCAGTGCAAGTTTATTTACATCAGTGCTCATTGCTTTGTGCATAGATCATTTATCTTTTCTTTAAAGCCTTTTCTTGAGGATATATTTTTCTAATGGCCACTTCCCCCTCTCTTTTGGGTGTCTAATATCCATGTGGGACTGACTTGAAATATGGGTTCAAGATACTGATGATCTTGCTCTCTATATATATCTATATATTTTATTCTTCTCTATAAAATCTGGTGTCTCGCTGATTAACCAAAGCAGCTGGCAGTACAGTTTAACTTCTTTGTCTGTCTATTTTCCACTAGAGACTGAATTCAGAGGCTCTTTAAGCGAGTGGAATGGAGCTAGCTTTACACCCACTCAGCGTATATATGTCCACAGATGTGTACAGCCCCTCGCCCCCGTTTCCTTTCATCCCAGGGATTTCTTGATCACTGGACAATCTAGAATCCTTTTGATGAGCAGCACATCCTCTTGTAGTTTCTCTTGACTGAGCCGCAGCTCATTTCACGCCTTGTCCTTCTGCCTCCTTTGAGACCCAATTGGATGGCTGCCGGTGAGGAGGCTGAACTATTCACAACAGGCTGTGGAGTCAGATGACATGCTTGTGTATTTTTGTCTGAGTTGGTTTCTCTGAGCTAATGCTACCTGAGCAGTAATCAGTTGTATTGGTAACTCTCAGGGGATCAGATTTACTGGCATTTTGCTCCAAGTGAGAAAAGTCTTGATGAATTTGCCTGTCTGTTATGTTTTTCTGGATGTTTTCATTTGATCACAGAATGTCTCCTCTTTCTTTTTAGTTGCTGGTGAAATGGTAAACCACTCCCAATATGATACTACCCACAGGTCAAACTATGCAAAACAGAACTCATGCTAAATCCACTTTCGTTCCTACATTCCACACTCTGACTTCTTAGAAGTGGGAAAATACTCACCTTATTTGGCATTTCGTGTTGTTTGTAGTAATTTTAAAGATTTACTCCCAAGCGTGTAGATCTTTAAGTCCAAAATGATGTTCTGTTCACACCAGTGGCTAATGAGCGCTGATCCCCAGATGTTGTCTTAGCTTTTAATGAGTGATCTGTGCATTGATTTCTTTGCTATTTTATGTATCATTGCTTTATGTAACAACGTGGCTTTTGTTCTCCGATTGAACAGGGTCACCAGAGTGATGAAAATGGAAATGTAAATTGCCATCCACTCGAAAGGAAATTTGCGTGCTTTTATTGCTGTAGTCTAGTCAGTCAGAATGTGTTTTGAGTCTGATTTGTGTTTGTGTGCTTATGAGGACCTTAAATGTGTGTAACATTAGTATGTATTGCCAAGTGTGTCTGGGTTTTGCAGAGTCTGACTCTCACAGTGCACATTAATAGGGTAGTTGTAGATATGGAATCCTCTCTCTTGTTGCATATTACACATGCAATTATACCTCTGGCCTCCCAGTGTGCCAGTTCTGTTATCAGGTGGAAACAGACTCTCCTTGCAGCCTCCGGATGCCTGTGAGAGAGAATTTTTGGGCAAGTGCATTTGAACATTTCTTGCACACAGGCTCTGGTCTTTGCAGCAGATATGACACTAGGCTCTCTGTGCTTCTTCCCTCTAACATGTCTTTTTCTTCTTTTCCATTTTCCCACAGAACCAAGCAGAGGCCCACTATAAAGGCCACAAACACGCCCGGAAACTCAAAGCCATGGAGGCCCAGAAGAACAGGCAGCGACGAGGTGGAGAGACCTCAACTACAGGGAAGGAGCGGGAACGGGAACGGGAACGAGAGCGAGAGCGGGAACGAGATCGAGAACGAGACCGAAACAAGACGACCCCTTCTGATGCAGCTCTTCCAGCACCTATGGATACAACCTTAGTAAAAGAAACAAGTAGGTACACAGACAAAAAGTGAGAAATGTGAGAAAGTCAATTCTGAGACTGGATTTCTTCACATTATGAATTAACTATAACATGTTTTCTTCCCTTCTTTTATTTTAAACCCAGACTTTTAAAATACATTTCGTGTACTTTATCTTTTATAATTCCTCCTTCAAAGCATTTTTAAAAGCTTATGAAGTCTGGGCTGCTCTAATTTGTAATTGGCAAGACTTACACAGAAAATGAGAAGCAACTGCAAAAGCACAACTCCTTTTTTTTTCTGTATCGAACTCGAAGCTAAAATGAAATTATTTTATAGCTTTAGAATACCAGCTGAAATATATGGATACAAAAACATTAAAAAACAGAATGCTAAGTCAAATAGGAGTCTGCAACTACAAACTTTTCTAGGTTTTCTCTATTTGTTGATAATGCCTGCTATGAAACTACTGTCACTCTAAGGAAGCTACACAAAAGATACTGGCATGGAGTTACCAAAAATCAGCAAGACCTTAGTTTTAGATATTATGGGATTGGTACCTATTTTCCAGATTCCTAATAGTTAGTTGCCATGGTTATCTTTTCAAAGTCTCTCCTCAGAAGTTTAGCTGCAACATTATTTAAATGATGGCTTTAGGTACAGAGCAAGATAAGACATCAAACTTTGGATTTGACTGCATTTTTTAAGTTTTTCTGTTGGACGATTTATATGAAAAGCATTGAAGGCCATGCTTAACTCAAACTCCATTGAACTGTTATCAGTTGGATAAGGATGGGATATGTAGAAGAAAGTTAATAGACTTTCATTCTAAGTTAAATACTTATGAGTTCACTAGTCTCAATCTTGTGTCTAATGTTAGGTTCCAAAGTTTTCAGACTGCAAGAACGGCTATGGTCCGGGATGTTGCGAAAACAACCAGGCTTGCTGAGATCGATTGGATTCTCTCTGTTCTTTGTTACCCCATTTTTTTTCTTGATTTCAATTTCTTGACTCCCCATTACTCTCTTCTGCTCCCCCCTATTGAAGCTGGAATGAGAGGATGGTGACAGGACCAGAATTGGTGTGTTTGAGCACAATAACGGCACAAAGTGCTGAATGAGCCATGACGGAGCAGAGCAGTGCAAAGGGGTTCCGTTTTAATGGGCTGTCAAAAAAAAAAAACTAAAGCTGAACAAAATCAAAGACACTCATCTACTTCTACAAAAAAGTTCAGCTGTTTGTACTTTAGTAGTACCAATATAGATATCTAGTGCTTTACAAAGGACGTGGTTCTTTTTGTTTTCAACAAGAAAAATAAATGTGAACTTTTCCACTGCAGACAGCTGCACCTTGACTTCTAAGAACCTGAATTGTTTCTTTGGCATTTTGACTGCTACGTAAACCCCATTAGCTTCTCATATTGCACTTGTCTGACTTTTCATTTATCATTCTGAAGCCAGGGGACTGTGCCAGTGCTATAGCAGTTTTTTTTCCCCCTTCTTATTTCCTCTACCGTTTTAAGTTCCCTGTCTCAGAAAAGATCTCTAGCTATGCAGAGTTTTTAAATGCAGACTGAATATCTGAAAAAAGAGAAATATAAAGGTTCTCTTGGAGAGGAGTGACACTGTTTATCCTCCAGACAGGGTAGTTTGGAAATGGACACACACATACACACATTTTCCCCTTGAGTGCCAAGAGTCTCCTTCAGAAAGGAGAAATCAGACAAAAGACCCGGAGCCTGATAACGCTCTCATCAAATATAATTTTAATATTCTGCTGTTCCAAAGGCCCTGAAAGAGGAAAGCTCGGTAGAGGCGAAATGAGACAAGATGAGTGGAAAATGTAAGATAAGATGAAATGAATGAGAGAGAGCGAGGGAGAGAGAAATGAATAAGAAAGGGAAAGCACGAAAGGAGTAGATAAGTCATAGCTAATTTTTATGCTGTGAATAATTTTGCAGTTCCAAGGCAATTTTGTGCCAAAGAACACTCTTTAATAAACCCAATTGTGCGACTGGCCTGATGTGAAATTGAAATGCACCAGAGTGAGCCAGTGCTGGCATCCCATACAATGCCAAACTGGGATGGAAAAGCATTCCAAATTAATACTTGATGAAATGAATTACATTTTTGAAAATAAAAACTGCTGGGGAGCTTTGCGAGGCTAATGTCCAGAGAGTCTGTTCTCAGGAACCAATAAGATCCCCATCGGTGGTTCACTGAAGTATGCGCAATGTCTGACTCAGAACAAAACAAAATATTTCTCTAGACCCACAAGGTCAGCCTCTTGGATGCGATGGAAATAACTACTGAATAATATGAACATGACGGGCAGCTTCTTTTCATAAATGACTGTTTTATTGAAAGGGAATAAATGGGATTAAATATTTTATTTCTCCTGCACATGATCGAAATAGTAAAATAACAGCGGCTCCTCATTTAACATCCCTTTGTTATTTTTTTAGAAACACTTCATATTCATACTCTCACCCTTTCGATGGACGTCTGTAGGAGAGTTTTCCTGTTGTTCCAAACTTCCTCTTGGGATAATAACTGCAGTAAATATTTGTTTAAACAAGCTTTTGCAATTAATGGACACAACTACACAAAATTACTTAAATGTACTATTTCTTATCATTTTCGCTGTGAATTGTTGGCAGTTGGTTTTAAAGACGAACATTATGCAAAATAAAAAAAAAACAGTGGCATTCACAAATATAACCCTCTTTTGCTATACTTATCCTATAACATTTTACAAATACGAAGTATGCAGATTCTCCTTACACACTCTTTGCAGATCATCCAGAGTCCAGCATCCGCCTTATTCTCTCTTCTCTTCAGCTTAGCACCCAGTTTTAGCATAAAATTTACGTCTGTCAGCTGCAATGACCTACAAGTTCATTTTTTGTCTATTAAACCACTTCACTGATGATTTAAGTATATTTTCTGGATCATTACTCATTCATTTTAGCTTCCTGGCAGTGACTACACCATTTTAATGTAAAATGTCCCATTAGCTGTCTAAAAGACTTTTAATTACTATCTATTCTAACATGTTTTCCAGCTCCCAGAAAGAGAAACAATGCCACAACATCACTGATCCTCCACAGAGCAAAAGAATATGAAAAACGTTGCTGCATTACCCCATTTGTTTAAAAATTATTATGCAATTTGTACTCATTTCTAACTTCTAGCAATAAGTCCTTTTACATGTGCTAGCATGCGTAGTCTCTCAAATACTTCCCAATCCTAAATGTGATTGGGAAGTAGTTTGATTGGTATTTTGATTGGTAGTAGTTAAAATACCAATCAAAGTAGTTTGATTGGTATTTTATCATATCGAGCACAACAAGTCATCCATCTGGGAAAGAGAACGAGGGGATAAACAGAGATGAACTTTCTAGTCACACAAAGAGACAGATCGATTCTTATATAGCATGCCTCAGACTAACAAAGGACAGCCGTCTACCAAGTGTAAGAGTGCCATCCTGGCGCCAGGAGACTGAGAGCCACCATCAATCATGACAAGCATCAATCACCACCGGCTTTGATTGACTCCGCCGCTGAAGTCATCTTTTGCAGGGACTCTGTCTGTCACCGCAGTAATGATGATCTAAAGCAAGGATTTTTTCCCCTGGGAATTTGTTTATGTTCGGAGGCTGCCTCGGATCAGTGCTCGCCTACTAAATCAAGCGCTCAGCGTCTTGAGTGTAGAGGCAAGCGTGTGTATAATGAGTCCAATTTTCGTTAGCTGTCTGTCTGTGCTTTAAGTTCTTAGCCGATCACTCTGCTGACTGGTAATCTCTCAAGATGTTTACACCCATAGAAACATATTCAGATGGACTGTTGAAAACATAAATCAAATTATTCTCATGTTAAAGTTACTCATGATTGCTTGTACAACATCGATCCAGATGCTCTGTAATCAGTGGTGTCTACTTCTATTCCTCAAAGGGCCAGCTACCAATGGACTGGTCTTGGCCTGACAATTTTGACAGTTCTCTCCTTTGTCTTCACAATTATATCAATACTTAGAGGACATATAGTATATCTGAAAGACAGAAATAATGCAAGACTACCAGAGTCACGTAATTGATAAAGTGGGTAAAAAAAATAAGAATTCTGTACTATACTCTCGCTAGCAATGCACTAGTACAATAACCCTGTAAAAGCTCCTTTTTACAGGGCTTTTATTCCTAGCTATTTGAAATAAAGCATTGTGGATAAAAAGAGAATAAAGTAAAATTCTGCATTTTTGTTCTCCTTAAATATGATTAATCTGAAAGTGAAAATGTTCAACTCCCAGCAGGATATGAAGATTTTCATATCAGCCTCCCTCTGATCTTTACCCATGAATTTTCAGAGTCCCACCAACCTCTATGTCTTCCTCTGTGAGGTTCCCACTAAACCCACTGATCAGTATCATTTCCCACCACAGACCTCTCAGGTGGCCCTGTATTTCACAGATCATTCCTACCTCCAGCCCTTCCCCCCTACCTCTGGAAAAGCACTCCAATCCCTCAAGGGTCACACTCATTACGGCAAGGGGAATGGCTAATCTTGCTCATATAGTTTCTTTTACCTGGAAAGGAATGAAAAAGGAAGACCCTTATCTCCAATGATGAATTTACTCTAAGACATAAAAGGGAAAATCAATGGAGAACGGTCGCTCTTAGGTCGGCTGTAAGCGTGCGTGCGTGTGGGTGCGTGTGTGTGTGTTAAGCTTACTAAATGAAATGGAGATATTCAGTGAGCGTAGCACTCAGTGCTCTGGGGTGAAGTGTGTTTGATTCCCATGGGAAGACAACAGAGGTGAAGGGGGAGTGGTAATGGAACTGCAGTGACTTATCGGCGGGACTCAGCAGCTGATGGGTTTGCTTATATTGACTGAAACTCAAGATCCACTTGATATTTGAAGAGTAAATGTGAAGAGCAAAGGTGCAATAGAAGAATGAAAAAAATGGCTTGTGGCAAATACTTTAATAAACCAAAAAAAGTTAATGAATTATTAATGTGGCATAAAGTAGTACTAATGGGGATCCTAACCCCAACGCGTTAAGATGTTTAGTTCCCCGTATTAAGGAGTCTTTAGCCAATAGAGTGTCTCAGACTGATACCTGATTCAATTGTTGTAGTTTTCCTAAAATCAATTACTTTCATGTGGCAGAAAGCTCAGTAGCATTACAATGCAGTAAAATTCATCCAGTGCTATATGGGACTGTCCGATCGCTGCTTCTTTTGATTAATAAAATTTAAAATGATAGATGAAAATATTACTTTCACTGCCTGGTGCCAATGGCCGTTCTTTCTGCCCATCCATTCAGCCTATCTGTTTTGATATGAATTGTTGATAATTCAGCTAATAGTTTTTAGTGCAGATCGACTTAATTGAACAGAAAAACCAAAACAAAAGTTGTTCTTTTGCTTAAATTTGGAACTGTGCTTTGAATTTAGTCAAATTTAATGACTAGTGTTTCCGCTACACAATGTACTGCAAACTCAAAGTGATCATATTATTGTAATATATGAAAAACAATTCATTAGGGATTCATTGGATCAACAAAAATAACTTTTAACATAGAGCATCACACAATTGGGTTCATGACTGCTGCATTGAACCAGCAACAGATTCTTAGTACTGTTTCTTCAGGGACTCCCTGGACTGATTGTTTAAAATAATCTTAATATTTAAGATCAGCTATGGACGTATCGAATGCAGAGTTAGCTTAACTACACATCACTCCACATCATCACTATCTGGCATCTAAGCCTAACAGTTTTGGAGTTAGTAACGATATTCTAGATATTGTGTATATAAGTTTGGTGGAAAGGGTTATAAGTTTTAATGTTTGTATTGTATTGGAATCAAAATATTCAGAGAACTGTAGAGGTTTGTAAGTATTTCCTTTAACATATTAGAAAACTACAAAGACAATTGCAAACTATATGTGATGAATGTATTAGGAATAAGGCCAAGAAGGTTATTAATGATCCTTTATACACTCTTCACAATGACGTTTTGATATGAACTTCAAGGAGACTTTATAGAGAATACCAGCACCAACCAGAAATATTTATTCTAATTCCTTTGTGTTGCATTCAATTAAGAAGTAAACCGAAAAAGGTTTACCCACTGAGAAATTATTTATTTTCTACATGAATATGTAAGGGTGATAACCATCAAATATATGTTTTGAAGCTATAAATCATTTAACACATAATGTATTTATGCATGGTTCACATATATTTTGTTTCATACTAGGGCATATTTGATTAGGGGCTTTTTTTGAATTTCTAAAGTAATCTGTGAACCTGCAAATTCATTCTTTGGTCCTATAAATTCCTATATGTGTGGACAATAAATTGTACATATTTGCATGTGTTTTTTATCCGACAGTCAAAAAATGGACTGAAAATAAAGCTAATAAAGCAGACAAAGTGTGAAAGAAAAGCTCTGGAAGTCCTTCAAAATCTATTAAGAAATATTGCTCAGGATCATTTTTTAAATCATGCTCATGGTTAGTTTATCTCAGCTTTTTTTTCTTCTGCTCACAAACCAGCTGCAAAAGAAATAAAGTAATAGGTTGCATTTCTACACCTTTGATCTGGCCTAATAAAGCACACCAGCCTCTTTACAAACCCGAAGTGAAAAGTGCCAGTACTTACAAAGTTAGTCCTATTCTGAACATCCAGTTTGTCGATATTCACCTTTTCTTTTCTACTTCTATACAGGTCTTCAGTTTGATCTGGAACCAAGCATCCTGGAGGGAAAACTGGAAGAGAGTCCCAGGAGCTCGGTCATGCTGACACCGGTGTCTGAGGTTTCCTCTGTGGAGCTGGTCACGCTTTCTCCTCCTCAGATTTCGCCTTCCTCTCAGCTCTCTGAGACAGCGTCAGACACCAGCACTCCAGAGGGTGCAGAGGCTGCAGAGCCCACAGAGGCCACTGAGGCTATGTGTCTGACCGGCGAGTCAAGTAATGTTGCAGACCCATCTATCACACCAGGGGAGCCATGCATGGATGACAACAAAGACCCCAAGAAGAGCAAAGCTCACCTCCACTGTCCTGTCTGTAAAGTCACAGTCAACTCCACCTCCCAACTGGAAGCACATAACAGCGGTACGATCAACTTGTGACCCTGATTTGTATACATTTCTTCATGTTTTGAAAAGCCACTTACATTTGCCATTGAAATTTCTTGTAGAGAAAGGCTTTGGATAACAAAGAGCCTGTCAAATTTCTGGGGGGTTTTTTCTTCTTTTTTTTCCATCAGGTACTAAGCACAAATTGATGCTGGAAGGTCACAGTGTTCTGCCTCGCCGTAGGGGGAAAGTAGTGGCAGCTCGAGCTGGCTGCAAGAGTAAGCGGCTGGGGAGCAAAGGCAGCGTCGGGGTGCCTAGCAAGAACTTCCAGTGTGAAGTGTGTGAAATATTTGTGAACTCTGAAACCCAACTTAGCCAGGTAAAGATTAAATTGCAATTCATATATGTTTAAGCCTTTGAGCAATACATATATATATATATTTTAATTCAGGAGTTTGTTGCTTATGGGGCCACATCCACTGACCAGTCTGGGTTCCCTTTCAGCTTGGTAATGCAGTCTGCCAAAGCAAAAGTGGTTTGTCAAATGGTTGATGAGCACAATAACCTAGGAGTCTACTGGACTCCGGCTTGCTTTGGCAGTAAAACCGACCAAAACTCCATTAGTAAGATAGTCTGAGCATGAGTAATACTCTGGACTTCCAAGCTTTTTTATTCTTTTGAAATGTAAAATGAAGGTGTATAAGGGGATTGGGAGAAGTCCTACAGATTTGTCGAGACATACCAAGCGGGAGTGCTGCCAACCTGATATGAGTTTGTAAAAAAGGCCATAGAAGTGATGTTGACTCTGCTGGGAAATGCACTAAAGTCCCAAATCACCTGGCAGTGGAGAAAACGTTGCTCACAATTTCCTCAAACCCGCTCCATGGAGAAACGATGTGGCTGCAGGATTAATCAGAAAACCGAAGCGCTTGCAGATCTTTATCCACTACAATGAACACTTGGAGCTTAAAATTGCATGTTTAGCTTGACTTTACATTCACCTCTAATCTACTGCATTAAATTTGGTTAAATTGGTGATAAACATGAAGGGTGGAATTTTAAAGACTGTTTAATCCAAAAGCTAATTTTAACTTTGATGCAAGTAATCTGTGGCGCTTTCTTTAATAGCTCAGGCACATGAATAAAGCTATTAAGGCTACATTTAAGCTGCTATTTTTTACCATCTATTAGTTTAACAAAATGCCCAGTGAGCAGGCGTTTATTTGCCACTTATTGCAAGCTACTGTGCTTTATGTGTTTCTTCTGGATGTATTACCATCAAACCACAGTCGGGAAGTAATTTCTCTCCTTTTGATGTTCACTTAATACTATTTCTGTGAGTCATGAGACTGTCTACACTGGAGTGGAATGTGGAAAAATAACAGAGAATGTGCTGGCATGTGTATGAGCGCCCAGTCTGCTTTAGCCCTAAATGCATTCCACCAGTCTTTTATAAACATCCTCGTTCCCAGGAGGACAAAAGCCTGTAAGGTACCACAGTCAGCAGGGCAGCTTTAATAAAGTAATGCAATGTAATTTCTGTGCACCTCACTCATGCCCAGCATGTATTTATTATTCAATGGACAACATTTGAGGTTGTTCCGCTGTGGTGCCACAGATGCTTGTGAACCGGCTAATGGTATTTCTGCTGGTCTCGGCAGCACATGAACAGCAGAAGGCACAAGGATCGGCTGGCCGGAAAACCACCCAAACCCAAATTTACCCCCCACAGCAAGAGCCAGCCGAGTTCCAGCTTCACGGTGAGTCTCAGCCCTGAAGATGCGCACGAATATGCATGAAGACAAACGAGAAACAATTCTGTTTTTTTACAGCATAGATGCTTCAACACGGTGTATATATTTGCCAGAACTGGATCGTTTTAGTTCCACTCTCAGAGCTAATGGTGTTTTTATCTCAACTGTTCATAACATTCAGGATATAAAAAACACAGAATCCCATGGCTTTTAAAGGTCTCTATAGTGTATCATGTTGTGACAGCATGCCTGTGTCTCTGTAATGTCAGAGAGGTTAAACACACTCTTATAGTCAGTGAGTCCCCGACCCCTGAGACAAGTCTAAATTAGTCCTGCTCTCCCCGCTGTCCAGCTCTGGCAACAGCAGCCTGATTCAGCACTCCAGATTAATCTCTTTTCTACTCCTGTCATATACACACTTCCCCCACCTCTCTCCTTCCTCCTCCTCTTCCTCCTTCTTCATCCTACAGAACGTGAGATGGAGTGGCTATGCAGGTGTGGCTGTGTCTGCCATGAAGAAAGCATTCACCCAGTGCAACCTCACTTCTCTCTCCTCGCAGGTCAGTAGCAGGCGAGGCTGAGACTGCGGTTTGGAATTGGAAGGAGAGACTTGTGCTAGCTGAAGTTTAGGCCTGACTATGGCCAGGGGACTAAGCAAAGAAAATAAGGAAGCCACTTTTACATTAAAGTACACTAAAGGGGTGGCTCTGATCTTTTTTCACATTGTAGCTATTAATATTATGGTCTGTAGACCACAAAGTTAAAGATTTCGAAAGAAGTTTACCTTCATTACCAGCATAGTGGGACCTGTTTATATAAGTTTATAAGGTGAATTTTTAGCAAAACAGAAAAAAAAAAACACTTTGGGACCTCAAGCTTCTTCTATAATTTATCAAAAGACGGTTACATATAACAGTTTGTATCTCATATGCACAGCACTTTATAAAACTATTCATGCCCCTTAAAACTTTTGTCATTTTTTCACATTGCAGCCACAAACTTCAACAGATTTTAGGTAATAGACCAACTATTGATCTGGAAATGATACATGGTTTTCAAAGTTTTTGCAAATAAAACTAGAAAAGTGTAGAGTGCATTTGTATTCAACCTTCTTACTTTGATACTTCTAACCCTGAGCATTCAGCTGCCTTCAGCTGCCGTCCTATAGGTAATACACAAGCTGGGTCATTAACAAAGTTGTGGAGAAGTTTAAAGCTCGCTTTGGTTGTTCTTGTTCAACTAGCTATATCGGGAACACAAAAAAGGTAAATAGGTCTACAGTCAAAGAGATGAAAATGAAACTTTTTGGTTACATGTGTAAGGGAAAATAAACTGTGCATCCCGCTAAAGCACACCATGCCCATGCTGAAAATATTTTTGTGGCAGCATCATGCTCTGGGGAGCTATGTTGCTCAACATCTATTAGCTAAAGTATAAAACTAAAGACTAGTGGTTCCACAATTATTCTTTCACGTGGGCTGAATATAAATGCATGTTCAGTTTTTTTTTTTTTACATTTTTATTTATTACGTCCATGTGTTTGCTACACTTTTCAGATTTATATTTGTGAAATGTTGTTTAAAAGCATGTGTCATTTTCCTTCCACACAATTTTTTTGGAACTTAGTGTTGATCTGAAGTCCCATTAAAATCCGTTTAGTGGTTATTATGTGGCAAAAAGGGAAAAACGTCAAAGGGGTGTGAGTACGCTTGCTGTATGTAAAGGCTTTTTTTTGTGATTAATTTTTTTAAGAGTGGCATTTTAATGTTTATTCTCCCTAAAATTAGGAAAAGGTAATGAAGATATAATCATTTTTGGTCACAACAGTCAGTTTTATTTGTAGTTATGCCATATTTGGCTGTTTAGTTTTGCTCTAGGGCCTCTCTGCCCTTCCATGTGCGTATGCAGAGAGCCAGGGGCAGGAGGAGCAGCAGCAGCAAACACCCCCAGAGTACGGAACAGAGCAGACGTCCATTACAACAAACGTGACACTGATTAGGTCAGACACAGTATGAAGAGCAGGAATGGATGGGCTTTGCACTGTGGCTTCCAGAGGAGGCTTCAAAGTAAGCAATTTAAATACGCAGCTCTCAATTAAATTTACCAGTTGGACCAGGGGAGCTGTCTGCTGACATGAGCCTAAACTAATACTAATACAAACACACAACTGGAATCAACTCGAGGTTATGAGAGAATTTTATGTTGATAGAAATGTATCCAGGAATTTGGAGGCTGTTTATTAAGCAGTTTGTGGCTTTTGTTATTGTGACAACCCCCTTTTATTTAATTTATAGAAAGCAAACCTTTAAGCTTTGAACAGCAGTGTACATGAGCTGAGTAATCAGATTAACTTCATTGACTAATTTTAAAGTAAAGTAATCTTCATAAAAGATCAGAATAACCCTTCTAATAGCTATGAGCTTCAGAGCTACATATTTTCTTCAACTTAGTGATGAAAATGATTGTGTCCATGTCATACTCCTAGATTGTCTATTATTGTCTATCTTGTTTATGCAAGTTTAGACACCTGTGGGTAAATTCATATTTCATCTATTCTTCATGTGAAAAGAAGTAAATATAATTTGCTCAGAGGTGTTTTGCATATTCCTTCACTGCAGCTGAGTGTCTGAACGAAGGGCCAATGTTTTCGAGAAACATGTTTGCCCGATCACTGTTGTGTTCTGCCCTCGTTGTGTTCTTCTCTTGCTTCTTACTGGTCCCCCATTCCTGTCTTCTCCAGACCAAACTGGCCTTGCAGAAGCAGCTGACCAAGAGTTTGACAACTGGCTTCCTGCCCAGCCCCCTCACCCCACCAACTCTGTGCACAGTGGCGACTAACCCACTGGCTCTGCGCCACCCGGTGGGCACCACCACCTTCATCCAGACCCCATTCCTGGGCCCTGCACTGTTCCGGCCCGCTCCGGGGCCGCTGCGGGCCACGCACACACCCATCATCTTCTCCCCTTATTAAGGACTTAACCGATCTCCCAGTTAAGCTCCGGCCCTGTCCCTTTACCAAATCCAAGGCCCTCGTTTTAGTGTGACCACGCAACAAAGGTCACATCCAAACTATGCAGCCCACTTGACTTAAAATGGGAAGAGTGCACAAATTCCAATTTATCACCAGGCCTGATGGCCTGAGAGCGCTTCTCATCACAAAGGCCAAGATCCCCCTTCATGCCTTCTTTCTGCTCCTTTGATGGCGACCTCAGGAGCAGCACAGGCCTCCAGACAGTGACTGGCACAAGGAGGCCGCATTTATAGCCATTTCATGGGTCAACATGGTTTAAATTATAAATATTATTGTGTAATTTATTAGAAAACATATTAGAAAAAAATCTAGATGTATGTTTAGTGTGGTTGCCACAAAATAAGGTCCCTTTACTTGATGCGCTTATAAAACCTTTTTTATCTTCTATGTTTGGAGGCTTGATGAAAAGTTGTTGTTGTAAGTCCGTAAAGCAGCTGAAGCAAAGCCATACATGTATGGCTGCAGAGGCCAGCCTCACTCATCAGTGTTTTCAGCTGACAAACTTAAGCAATGCTGTTGCATGGTATTGTGAATATCATAAAAAACCATAAAACGTCTTAGTTTAAGGGTAGAGTTCTGAATTTTTATTGTGAGATTTTGTTAAAAGGTTACAAGGTGTTGGTGTCTTACCTACAGTACATGGCACGTCTAAGTTGCCATCACAGATTCCACCTGGCATATTTAAAAAGGCATTTACATGAGTGTTAACATAATAATTAAGGCAATTTTATGGTACATTGAGTCCTATAATGCTTTTGAAGTACATGTTTAGCTTTTGATGCCATTTCAGTTTGAATAGTGCATGTATCTTGGGATCAGTGATGTGTAATTTTGGGTTCTGCTACATCAGAATGATGTATTTTTCTTTTTTTATACCAAAGACTTGTATGATCTAGGAATGAATCTTCACTGCTCTACTCGTACCAAGAGAAGGTTATTTATTCAGTTTCAGTCCTAATACAAAGCTTGTTTCATATATATAATTGGGTAATTCCTGTAATATTTTAGTTGTAGATATGCAAAATGCTGTAGCAGTGGCACATTGCTACATGAGTGAGAAGGAGTTTATGTTCCAACATGTCCTAAAAATCTGTGGCAGTCTGGTGTAGCAGACCATCAGATTATGCATGATACGATCTCAAACATGTAGGAAGAGAATGCTGGAGCTCAATTCTCCTAAGGCAAAATCTTCCTATGCTATGGAAATGCAAGGTAGATATGTAATACTGCAGCAGGAGTATTAGTAGAACCTTCATTTATAAATCCAGATTAGTCGGTCCCAACCTAAAGTTAGCATATAGCCTAAATAGAGCCAATGTGGGCCTCTGCTTTCTTAAAAGAACTGCAACTTCAGAAATGTCACAATCATTTTTTATCAACTCTAATCTGATATCATGTTAACATTGGTTAGTTATTGACAAACATGTTGAGCATGAAAAGCACTTCTTCTCAGACTAACCAAATTAATTAAAACCAAAGCAGTGTAAAAATCAGAAACTTTTCAGTGGTCAGTGTGAATGGCAATTTACGTATTTTTTTAGACATTCTCACATTTCTATCGATCTGTTGCGCTGACCAGAAATGTTAAGCTCTAAGTTCATGTCTCGCATGGGATGATCCAGGGTCAGCCTCGATTTCTCTTGTAAATATTCATTGGCTTTTGTGTAAACAACTGCCTGATGTGAACAAGACGATGGTTTCAAGGTGTGCTTTTTGAGATAGGAGTTGTTTCCAGCACTGAGGCACAGTTGCTCGCAATGCTGCCTTGCCTTGGTTGTTTGTTTTGTTGGACTGTGAAGTGTGATGTGAAACACCTGCACTCCCATGACCCTGCTAGATAAGTAGACATAGACAGGTGATGGGCAGACGGACTGGTGGAGGTGTTTTATGAAGGTATGAAACTTGCTAACTTTAATCTCTGAAACCAACTAATCTGGATTTAAGATAAACAAGAAAGTCAATAAATATATTACTGAAGGTAAGAAATTATTCGCCTTTTAATCTTTTAACAGGAGCTCGCTTCAAAAATTCAAAATAATCACTTTAAAGGCTCTTAAGGACAAAAGCGACCCGTCACTGTAGGTCTATAACTATGTATTGTTTGTGTTAAAATCCAAAAAAACTGCATTACTGATGTCTGTTTCTTTCTTTTCAAGTAAGAGTAACAGCCCCTGCATCCAAGTTATTTTTTTAAATACACCAAGGATTAAACAGTCAGTAAGCTCCAAAAAAGGTCAGCTTGTCAATGAAACTATCTTTCAGTTTGCAAATCTGCTCTTTGGAATCTGAATTCTTGCTTCAGAGTATTACTCATGCATGCAACCTGGGATTCTGCTTTTCCTAAGGTAGCGGCATGAAAATATTTTTTCGCAGCTATACACGTCTTATCCTGCCAAATTCCCCTTTGTTTCGCTCCCATCCTCTCTTCTTTTTAACCCCATTTTCCTTTCACCTCACTGCCATCACCTTGACGTTGTCCCTGATTTTTTTCTGCTGTGATCTCAGTTTAAGCCGATGAGGAGCAAGGAAATGACGCACACAATCAAAGCACATAATGAGAACACAATGGATAACTTGATGACTTGATAGGATTTCAGTGTTTGATGAAAAATTTGACAGGGGGTGGGAAGGCTGCTCAGCCACATTCTGATTGACGTCCCGGTGCTGTGTCTGAGCGCAGCGTGTGGAAAGGGGTGTGGGGGGATAACAAAGCACAGTGCCATGGCAACCACATTTAAAAGCACCTTAAAATGGATTTACTTACAAAAGCAATGATTATTATGTTGATGTTCTCTTGTTTTATTATTATTTGTGGGTGTATGTTTTATAAAATTCTGCTTTGAAGAAAACCAATCAAGTGAGAATTATCCTGTTATAGTTTATCTGTAATGATGACAAGCCTCACATTTAAAGCAATACATTCAGTATGTTTATGTTCATGTCTGGTGTGTCAATGACTTTTATCTCTCCTCTGCTGTAAACTCCTCATACAGTGTATTGTGTACCCCACCACAGCCAAGGCCAATTCTGGTTTGTCAGTGAAAAGTCAAATGAAATAAAAAAATAAAAAAAAAGTTGTGCAGCTGCTGCCCTTGATGCTTGATGCTCATGGCCAGTCTCGACATGAGAAAGAGGTGGCGGGTGGGGATGGGGGCTGCCTTAAGCGCCATATGACACTGCCGCTTCACTTTTCAGCGGAGCAGTTGGACCTCTGTATGACTTCCACTGAGAAAAGAAAAAAAAACATTGTTACGTCAGCGACTAGTGATGTGGAAGTGACACATATGCAGCATCGACTTGTCATTGTGCTGTTTGTGCTCGTGCGCCGACTCCCACGCAGGATATCTGCTGACATTCTCCCCTCTCCTTATGCCGAAAACAAACTCTTGGCAAGGTCTCAACACAGAACTTGGAGCGCATGTGTCATCCTCTCTTCAGCAGTCGTACCGAATCATGTTCTCTTCAATTACAGGAAACCTATGCATTTGTGCAACGTGTGTACATGTGTTTGACGCAGCAGTGCCACCTCTCGTAAATAACCTGTAACTGCCGTTCAGTGCTTGTGCGATAACAAAACCCTCTTCATCCGATGTGCATTTGTGTTCTAAGGACTCCCAAGCCGTTCTAGGTTAGCAGAGCCGCCAGGTCTCCTCGCCATAATGATGTGATGGTTCTCCCCAGTCCCACTTCTCAGTGAACCAGCCAGCCTTTAATCTTCACTGTTTCTTTCTTTCTATTGCTCAGTGGGAGCTCTGAGCCAGGTGACCATTTTTCTTAAATTAAATAACCAATAAAAGTCAGATTATATGTAGAAATAGAGCAATTATAGAGATTCTACCAGAGTCATTATTGTTATCTGTATTATAAATATTATAGAAGAGAGTTTAGATGACATTATTGTTGAATACCTGTTTGAAAACAGGGTGGGGGGACTTTATTATTTTTCTTCTTTACTTACATGGTTTTATCAATATGTTTTATAACGTACAACAGAAAATATTTAAAACGAAAAGATTTGAGTGAGCTTTTTTTCCGCCATGCTGGCAGTTACTGAAATAATATTGTAACTTAAGGCCTTTTACAGACAATATCATGACGTTGCATTAACTAGGCCTTCTCAGGGGTGACAGGTTGAGCAAATGTTAACATGACCATCCATTCAGGGTATCCCTCCATAGCTCCAGAGGGCAGGAAACACTGTACACATGGATGGGATGATGAAAAATAAAATGAGCAAATACATTTCTGTACATTATAAGTAAAGTGGGTTGGATTTGGGGAAATAAAGCTTTTTCAAACTTGTGAAAATGTCTTTAATTATTCGGAAATTAACTTTTGTGTGTGTATCTGTGATTATTTTTATTAATTTTTTTGTTTTGTTTAGTTGGGGGTTTTTTCAAGGGTAAAATGTTTTGCAGGAAACACAAAAGAAATATGTGAAAAGGATTTATGGGCAATGACATACTGTATGTGAAGAAGAAACAAGGCCCCTTGAGGTCCTCTTCAACTCCAAAGTCTGCAATGTGATTATGAAATCAACTGGAATGGGAAATGTATCTTCAGGTTCTTGGAGTGATCTTCTAGAGTGCATCAATATCACACTGCTTATTCTTTAAGATTTTCCATGTTTTTTGAGCGCGCCGTTGACCTTGCGGCTGTTCATTATTGTGTTGGAGAATGTTAGCAGGTGTGTCTTACCAGGCTGGTGGTGCTTCAAGTAATTATAAAAATGCTTTTGACAGTGTAGCTGCAATCTGTATCAAGTCTTACCCTTGCTTTGGTTGAACCCCACAAAATCTTGCAGAGAAACTGTTACCATGA
Source organism: Alfaro cultratus (assembly GCA_903066825.1). NCBI lineage: Eukaryota > Metazoa > Chordata > Actinopteri > Cyprinodontiformes > Poeciliidae > Alfaro > Alfaro cultratus. Next base: position 75,206 of record CAEFZX010020120.1, read on the forward strand.
ATCAGTGGTCTTCAGACTTTACATGAAGATTAGTATGTTTTATGCACACTCTTCCAAACTGTGCAAACAGGTAGGTTGTGAGTTTTCAGGCTAGAGTGCAAATGATAAATGTGTTTCCGATAGACAGTTTTGCAGTGCTTTATGTAGTCAAAACACAGCTTAGAATAGTCGGCATTTGGCTTTAAAGACTGATCAGCGCAAAGTGAAAAGTAAATTTACAAATATGCTGGATTTCAATTGCTGTGCTTTCTGGGAGGAATACAATCTGCAACTTTTCAGGCTGCGTACACAAGACTTGATGAATACTTCCGTGCAGCACAGTTACAAGTGATGGTGGAGGTCTTGAAAACTGAATTTATAGGAAAATTATGCTATTTCAGTGAGGAAATGTCATTGTTAAGCTGATGATCTGGAAAGCAGCAACGAAACATCTGTAGTATGGCCCAATTAATGTAAAAGTGCAAAAGAGGTTTTCATAACGTGAATCAATCCAGTGGTTTTTCTTAATCTTGACTGGGCAAAATTGGCAACTAATTTTACAACACATTTTAAATTTCTTAAATATATTATAGAGAGAGAAATAGTAGCTTCTAACTCCTACACAGTCAATCTGGCTAGAACACAAAATAACTTAAATTATTCATGAAGTTATCTGAGTTTATTCATACACATATGCTTGTATCATACCACCTACAGCTTTCAATATCCAGGCGGTTCCTGGTGCTACGAGTGACAGCTGCAGACATCCAAGACACCCAGTAAATGGGAACATGTTGAAACCACTATTATACTGAATGATTGGAAGAATGATACACCTAATCATGAGAGGATGGTTTTCTTTTTTTTTTTTTTTTTTTGTAAATCTGGAGTTTACAGATTTACAAATCTGTAAATAAGAACCATCTGGAGTTCTTATTGCACTCCAGATGGTTGTTGCAGTGCATTTGACAAAAACTACAGAAAGATTTGAGAGTGATCAGTAGATCATTGAAGAAGCACAGTAAGATCACTTTTGTTTTGAGCTGGTCTTGATAAATAATTAGTTACTTAAATAAGTTATTTATTAATTTCTAAAATGTGAGAGTTTGTTTGAAACAGAGTGCTTGAAATGTAACAGTGACAATGTGCTTTCAGGACAAATTATTTATCTCAAATCCTCAGGATTAGGTTGACAACTGTTGCCAAAATCATGGCTTGAAAGAGTAGACTATAAAGGTGATGTTGGTATTTTGGCTGAATGTGTTCACTGTTGTGTGGAATTGCCTCTGCGACGGTGAAAGTTGGGCCAGTGCCGAGGCTTTGAGGGTTAAAGTCAGCCTTCCCCCCAACATACAAAAAGTGTGGTTCCTCAGCCTTTTATCCAGAGACATGCTGCTGCTGCTGCTGCAGAGTATTTCAGATTGCGACACCAGTGTGCCGCCTTTTTGAACTGTGAATGTGACTAGCAACTAGAAATTTGTCTTTTGTGTTTGTGCTGTCAAACAGAGGAAGAAGACTCATAAATCATGCAGGCGAGTGACAAATCTATCCTTTTCGCAGTGTATTTTTTAACAAATGGTGTTGTGGATTTTTTTCCATCCTTTATCCTACTCAGTAGAGCCTTTGCTACCTTTCTCAGAAAAGAATTGACCAGGAAAACAAGACAACTTGTAAGCCTCTCTTTGTAGTATTATTACACTCTACAATGATTCATTCACTGAATCATTTTAAGGGAAGAAACATAGGTGCAGAGGCTTGCTTCTTATCATTAAAAAGAACATGAGTGAAACAAGTGCTGGCACCCTCTAGGGAAACTAAAGTGAGTGTGCATAATGTAATTTCAGAAATGTTCCACTTGAGGTTTTCTCATTATCGTGCATTAATCTCTCAACATGCCCCATGTGGATCTATCAGATCATTTCCTCTGATGAAATGTCTATAATTTTATCTGGCATCATTTTTCCTAAGCTAATTTATCGGATCAGTTTATTCATGGGGCCAGACTAACACAACTAAGTGCATGTTTCGGTGTTGTGCTGAAACTGCATATTAGCGAGCACAGACAGCAGCATTTTGATTGTCACTGATTTACTAAGACAGCAGGAGAATAATTTTTCTGATGTCACTGAAAAGTTTTTTCCTCGTGCATATTGCAGATTTTATTAGCATCAAATGCTTGAGTGAAGAACAGATATGGTTTTAAATGAATATGTTTTATAGTAATTAATTGCAATTATGAAAAAGCATATGAAATACAGAATCCATGTGTTCCTAAATATTTACAAGCACTAAGCCTCAAGAACTTCTATTTGTCTGAACTGTTTCAATTCATAGGTAAGTGGGATACATCACTACAGCCTCCATACATGGGGTGTGCTTTACCCCTGTGCCACCACAAATGAAAAAAAAAATTAACACAGAATTGTTATTTCTTTAATTTCCTATATTAGAAGAAATTACTCTAAAAAGGTCATTCCTACCTGTTCCTATAACAGGTAGGAATTAGATTGGAGACTGTTATTGTTTTTATTATCATCAAGAACAATAATTGTTACATTAGTATGTTCATTACGTTATAGAAATCCATGTCTTACAAAGCTATCCATTAAAAATATCCATAAATATTAGCTTTAACGTGATGTCAGTTTTCTAATGTTTTGACTCAAAAAAACATTTCAGGAAGGGATGTCAAAGGAAAGTCAATTCCTTGTTGACACCACAAGACGGCACTATATACCAAGAATTTGATTCTCCTCTTTTTGTGTTTACATGAGAGTAACTTTTCTGTAAAAATCACACATCAATTAAGATTATTTAAAAATAATAACTAAAATTAAATGTGCTAGTGACTGAACAGAGTTCTCTAATGTTAGGCAGTTACAAATTACAATGACAGTTTTGGTTATTTATTTAGAAAGAACTAAAAGAAAAAAGTGAGCTAGTAGCTCAGTGGCAGGTATTTGACTGGAGGTCAACAGGTTCCCCTTTCAAATTCTTCTAAAATGTTTGAATTAAAAAGATTGTATTGTAAAATGACTCAATACATTGGTTTTGAATTGGTGCTGTACAAATAAATTGAATTGTACTGAATGGATGGATGGAAACACACAGTTTGAGTAATTTCCTCTCTGAATGTCATTTTTGACGAAGCTTGTGCTAAATGAGACAATTTGAACAAAACCAGCCCAACCACTGCAGCGTCAACCTCCCAGTCAGACACTGAGAGGAATTTAATTTGCTTACAAAACATGCAAACAAATACAAACTGTCAATATTTGAAAAGTGTGACCATACAAAAGCTTAAATATGTTGAATGTGGAATAGTGTCAACAGACCCGGCACAAACACGTATATATGTTCAGCATATCTCTGCCGTTTTGATAAAGCAAACATCAAAAGCACATCTGATTTGATATAATGATATAGAGTTAATAAATGATTCACACCTCCGGAATAACATATCACACACAACAGTTACTTACATGGTCAAAGTCCTGATATTTCACTTCATTGTGCGCCATCTGTTTTTACATGGAGGCGCCAGAAAAGTAACACCTGAGCCAGCAACGCCTATCCTCCACAAAGACTTCGCAAGGAATGTCAATCATTGGGCAACACAAAACAAGCTCAATGTAACAAAGATCCACATTGACAAACCGCCATGGATTGTTTAGAATGTGTCAATGCAATCCTTTCAGTCATTATTTCTTTCAGAAAAGTGAAATTCAGCATGTTTGTAAAGCAGTCATAAGGTAATGTGAACATGGTTGCATTTCTGATTCAGTTTGTGTGCTCGTCTAGTGTATATAAAATCAAAGCCAGTGCAGTAATGTGCAACTTGTTTTTTGTGGATGAAAATGGTGATTGTAAGCAGTTTAAGACACATGGGTCCAAAGCGCACAGTCTGCGGTCCAAGCATGATTTGATTCAGTAACATTGACATAATATCAACATGGTGATCCTTTTCCTTGGTGGTTTGAGATAAATATTTTCAATGTCATGATTAAAGTAGCATTTCAGCAAAACAGCACCAACTGCATAGAAATATCTGTACAATCATTGCGGCTTTTCTCTTGTGAAAGCCTCTCCGCATTTTTAAAACTTTTACTAAAACAAAATTCCCTTTACCATTCCCTTTTGAACTCCTTGTTTAAGCCAGGCGAGCAGAGCAGCTAGCTTAGCTGTCCGTTGAGCCACTGCCCTTGTTCTTATTGCGACTTAGAGGAAAGGTGGGCTTGCTCTGCGGCTGGGTCATCTTGCTGGCCAGGTGAACAAAGGGATCGATGAGCGTGCGCCGGTCCACCACCGACACCTCCCACAGACGCACCTTCTCGTTTTTCGCCCAGTTCTGCGCATAGTTAGCGTCAATTCTCCTCTCGTCCAGCTTGTCCAGCTTGTTGCCAAGCACGATGATGGTGACCTGTGGGTCAGGATTAATGAATTAGCAATCACAGACCACTGTGCACTTCATTAAGTGATGCCTGATGTGAACTGAATAATAACAGAGGTAAATGCTTTGAAAAGTAATCATTAACAAACCCCGTCTCAGAAAAATCAATGTCTGTGGATAGGACATTGTGCATTATTATGGCTAACACACTCTACTGAGAATGTTTTATTAAGCTGCTAGAAAAACGTAATTGGACACAATTCCTGAATAAATCCCTTCAGTTGTTACCTCTTTCTTGTCTCTGTGACGATCAATATCTTTCTTGAGTGCCTCCATTCGCTTAAAGGACTCTTTGCTGTCAATGCTGTAGACGAGCACAAACCCATCGGCAAAAGTGTAGTAATGGCGAGGAAGCTCCATTCCATCACGGAGTCCACGCGTATCGTAGAAGCGCACCTGCTCCCGTGTGCCACGGTCAGTCTCAATGGAACCAATGTAAATATCTTCGAGGGTTTCCATGGGGTCTGAACCTAAAAATTGAGATCGTTAACTCCATGTTTTTGCATTAGGTTGGTTAAAATGAGGAGGGGTTTTAACGGTAAATTTCCAAATGGTGATAGAGATGGATCACAGAAATGTGTCCTCAAATCACAGAAGGCTGACGACGTACCTGCAACATGATTGGCATACAGTAGTTGCTCCAATACCGCTGTTTTACCAACTCCAGCCTGGCCACACACAACTACTTTGCAGCTTTTTCCCATGATCACTTCTCAATTTTCAGTCACAAAATCTGTCGACGAAAAAGACAAATACAATGAATTTTGGCAGAGTCAATAAAGACAGTGGATCTCATATGTTCATGTTCTGAATCACAAAATAACAGCAGAAAATACATTATTTCTGCTTTTTTTTTTTTTTTTTTTTTTACAAAATTTCTTAACTGGATGTAAAGACTTTGAAAAAACTTTGAAAAGTTAATTTACTCACGTGCTATTTCCCATGATATGTTATTACTTAAGCAAATGTCAAGACACAGAAATAAATTATTTAAAAGAATAAGTTTGGCTCAACATACACACTGGAGATTTCGTAACCAAGTAGGACAAACAATTTGAATTTCTGCTTTCTAGTACAATCAATGGTTACTGAGGCATTTTTTTCCCCTAAGGACACTTTAAAGGTATTTTTTTTCTGTCAACATTTGGTCATTTAACTTGACAGTTTAGTTGCTGAGTCGTGTGGATGGTAAAAATAAGGGAAGGAAATCATTTAGCTAAATGGCAAGCTTTGTTTGTGCTGTTTGAGGCGTTTCAACCTAAAGAACCAAGTCTTTCCGGTCAGTAATACATTTATATTCAATGTTTTCAATTTTTGCTTGTCCAGTTAATGAACAAAAAAGTTATCTCATGTAGAAACAATAGTCTGACAGCCAAAGTTATTGCATAAGCAATTTTATCCCATTAGTTTTGTAAAGTATTTTTTTGTAAAGTAACTTAATAAGCTAGCAAGTTATAGAAATCTAATATCAATCACGTTTGATGAAAGTAACTAGAGTTAAAGCAAAACAATATGTTGGCTATGGTTGAATTCAGAAATAGCTTAGCATTAGCTTGAATACAAAATATATACGGAACCACATCTACAGGAAGTACGAAGCTGATGTAAGTATGACTTGACTTGTGCAACAAAAATATGCTAACAAAAACACATACGCTCTTATCGATTCGTGCCTATCGATATCTATTGGTGTCTTATTGATTTGAACTTACTGACAGTCCGTTTTCCTTAGCTAACGGATCACTTCCTGTTTACAGTGTACGTAACGACGACCGCAGTCTAAGACCCCGCCCACCCTCATTGACGGCAAAATGGCGACGGAGAATTGTGATGCTGTGAACATGGACCCTGACATCGAACTGCTTAGTGACGAGGAGATAGAAAGGTGGGAGAAATACATGATTTGTTGTCAGTGGCAGAAATAGAAACACAACTAAGTCCTTTACAGTTACGCGCCATCAACTTATCTTGTCATTTGTGTTTTAGTGAGGTGTTTTGATGGCTAACTAGCGCTCTGTAGCTAACTGTTAAGCTACATTATGGTAGCTTGTTTGGTCTTCCTCCACGCCAGCTCTCCTGACTGCTTTGCATGATCTATGGAGTGGTCTGTACTCGTACAGAGCAAAAGCTAATGTTCCTGTGAGCTCTGTTTCTCTATCATTGTCATGTTTTTTTTTCTAGAATAGTCTGTTCAGTGGCACCATTCATTTTCTGCGTGGCCGTGATGTAAAGCATGAAAGGCTTCCAAATAAAGTAATGGCAGTTGTACAGAGCATGGTGTCATATGTTCCTGGAACTGCTCTCCCCTGCTATACAAAATAGCAACCTCTTCTCCAGGAATAGACATTTCTGCTCTGCTATCTTGGCTCTTCGTATGTTTATCCAACTCAGGCCAGAAGTTCTCTAATGTATTTACATTGTCAGCCACATATTTTAGAATCCTGATTTGGAGAAGTAAATGTTGCTCAGTCAGACTGGATGGAGGACATCTATTTTAAAGTTTTGCCACAAATTTCTCAAATAGACTAAGGTCTAGACATTAATGAGTATGTTCTAAATTAATACATTCCATTATAGCTCTAACTGTAGCTACGCTTTGATATAAACTGGACAGGTATCCCAAGACTTAGACGTGCCCAGCCCTAAAACAGCTGAAACTTCTGCATTACTTCCTTGTATATAATCTTTCAGCAGTGGCCTGGTATTGAAGAGTTTTATGTGATCTAAGTCGTTCTTTTGTAGCTGTATTTCCAATTCATTATGCTGTACTGGAAGGTGAACCTTCACCCCAGCCTCATTTCTTTTTCAGTCTGTGATTGATTTCTTCCAGGATTGTCCAGTATTTAACTCCCATGTATTTTCCCAAACAGCTTTGCTGGTCAAAAAGCATCCTCTCAGCATTTTTCACCATGTTGATGGTGTGCTCAGGCGGATGTGTAGTTTTAGATGTCCTTGTATAGCATTCTGAATGTTGACCAAAACCTTATATTTTGGTCTCATCTGGACATAACACCTTCTTCCACATGTTTGCTGTCCCCCATATTGGTTGTTGGAAACTGCAAAAGAGACTTCTTGTGGCTTCTATTTAACAGTGGTATTGTCACGGATCTTTCATAAGATAAATGGACACATTTTTGGAGAGCAAAGCTTACGGTTATCTTATTGGTCCTTTCTTCCTGAGATGTGGATTGCAGCTCCTCCAGAGTCACAGTGCTTCTCTGATTAACTCTTTCCTTGTGTGGCCTGTTTGTTTAAGTAGATGACTAAGTCTTGTTTGATGTGGAGTTGGAAATTGCTTCTTTCAAGCTTGAGGCATTGTTTTATATCCTAAAGCTGCAATAAACTTTTTCACAACTTCATCCCTAGCCTGTGTTGTATTCTTCAGTTTTTATTATGGGGTTTATTCATTAATATCTTTGAACAGACCTTTGGATCTTACTAGACTGATAGTCAGTGACTGACTAGACTGACTGACTTCATAAATGCTATCTCAAAACGAAGTCATTTTGGCTTAGTGCAAGTTAAATGTAAATAAAGGTTAAGACATCCCCTACATTTTCTAATTTCTCTTTTATGTTTTTTTTTTCTTTTACTAATTCTACCCACAGGGATGCAGAGTCCTTCAAGGAGCAAGGCAATGCTTTTTACATCAAGAAGGACTACACAGAGGCATTCAATTATTACACCAAGGCTATTGGTAAATTCATAATAAACTGTTTTAGTCTTTGTTTTATTCAGTCATCAGTGTTGTGTTTTTTTTTTATATATAAATGAGAAACCTATTGATTGATTTTTCAGATATGTGTCCAAAAAATGCAAGCTACTACGGAAACCGGGCAGCTACGCTAATGATGCTGTGCCGGTACAGGGAGGCTTTGGAGGACTCCCAACAAGCAGTTCGACTAGACAACAGCTTTATGAAAGTAAGATGGACGAAATGAGGCTACTGTGAAATTATTTCAGTGGCAAATAATCTTAAAAAATTGTATTTTGTTGTAAACGTAAACTCTGCATATTTCCTTTTGTACTGGTATTGCAATGCATTTAACCACTTAAATAATAAGTTCCTATTTCCATATATCAACGATGTATAATTTAACACAGAATGCCTTTCAAATAATTTTCAGATATCTTATGTTGTTTAGACAATTAACTTTGCCTCTCCTGTTTGCAGGGACATCTGCGAGAGGGTAAGTGCCACCTCTCACTTGGAAATGCTATGGCAGCCAGCCGCTGTTTCCAGAAAGTTCTGGAACTGGAGTCAGATAACAGCCAAGCCCAGCAGGAGGTGAGCACATCTAACACATATATACACTATATATATATATATATATGTATATATGTATGTATGCAAAGAATTTGAGAAAAACGATCAAGTGGAGCTGGTTCTCACTTAGCAGTCATTGAGTTAAAGTCAAGTTGTTTCCTGAAAGTGACTGGTTACTGTTTTGTTGCTAATGCAAGTCTTCCACATTGTTACTTAAGGCTAAGAATCATATTTTGCAGCTAAAGAATGCAGAGTCCATCCTTGAATATGAGAGAATGGCAGAGATTGGATTTGAAAAGAGAGACTTCAGAATGGTAAGCTTCTTACTGGATTATTTTTAGTCCTCTGTGAAAGGTTTTCCAAAAGATTCATTGCACATACAGTGATATATTTCTTCTGTTTATGTTGATTGTCACAATTTACAGCAAATGAAAATCAATTTTTTTTTATTATATTGCATAAGGCCAATAAAAAGAAATTTCGAAAGTAAAGCACAGTAAAGCGGGAAGTTCTCTAAACGTTTCTGGGCAACAACTATTCTGGCTTTTGATGTGCACAAAGACTAATTATATAATTTTGTGTGTAATTAATGTAATTAGTGAATTTCACTGAAATTTATGTTTACAGAAGCTCTCAGGAAAAACCAAAGAATGGAAATGCTGTGTGTTTTCTTTTAGGTTGTGTTTTGTATGGACCGTGCCTTGGAGTGTGCGTCAGCTTGTCACAAGTTCAAGATTTTGAAGGCAGAATGCTTAGCCTTACTGGGACGATACCCAGAAGCTCAGTCTGTCGCCAGGTGAGAGATAAGAAAAAGATTAGATTTTTGTGATTTTTTTTTTTTAAATATATTTTTTTAGGGAATTACTGTAACAACATGGAAAATCTAGATTTTTTTTTTTCTTTCTTGCTATATTTCATTCTGTTTCTTCACAGTGACATACTCCGAATGGACTCCACCAACGCTGACGCTCTTTACGTGCGCGGTCTCTGTCTGTATTATGAGGACTGCATTGAGAAGGCTGTTCAGTTCTTCGTCCAGGCCCTGCGTATGGCTCCTGACCACGACAAGGCCCGACTCGCCTGTAGAGTGAGTAACTAAGCAGAAGATTTCTATCTGTCAGTATTCATTTTCTGTTTTAATAAAGAAATTTAGCTATACAAGTGAAATTTCTTTAACCTATTTAGAGTTTAATTTTACCATCATGGTGTCTTTCATAGCTAATTTGTGGTCTTGTCTTTCCAGAATGCCAAAGCCTTAAAAGCCAAGAAAGAAGAAGGGAACAAGGCGTTCAAGGAGGGCAACTTTGAGGCAGCTTATGATTTGTACTCAGAGGCCCTAACAATAGATCCAAACAACATCAAGACTAATGCCAAGCTGTATTGCAACAGAGCCACAGTTGGATCTAAGGTCAGCAACACCTGGACAATAGTCAAAAAATTCAGCGCCTTAAAAAATGTTTATACTCCTCAAATGTTTTCACTTGTTCTATCGCTATGGCCACAAACATTAAATCTTCTATCTCATAATTGTAAAATGAAATCTGACGCTACAAAAAGTTTTATACAGCCTCAGCTATAGTGTAATGTTTAATAATCAAATTCAGACAATTTTTCAGATTTGTATTTGTAAAAAAAGAAAAAAAATAATAAAATAAAATAAAACCTTGCATCCTGTATTCTGTAATGTGATAAAATGTGAAAAGCTTAAGGCATCATGGATGTTTCTGTAAGTCTATGATCCTAATTCACACTCGGGTTCTGTTTCTGTTTAGTATTCATGCCATATTCTATCAATTTGCACATTAACTAGACTTGAGTCATGGGCTTATTATATTCTTCTTTCTTTTTCTTCTTCAGCTGAAGAAACTAGAACAAGCCATTGAAGACTGCACAAAGGCCATTAAGCTGGATGAGACCTACATCAAGGCCTATTTAAGGAGAGCACAGTGGTATGCCCTCAACTTTTAACTTAGTCATGATCAGAAGCACATGCTATATATTGCATTTAAAATTTCTGACCTCATTACAAGCTCGATGGTCAGTATGGTGTTGAGTCTGACAGCTTATTGCTTTATGTGGGTAAGCAAGTAAGATTTTGTTTCAGCTACATGGACACAGAGCAGTATGAAGAGGGAGTGAGGGATTATGAGAAGGTCTACCAGACAGAAAAGACAAAAGGTAAGATTCTAAATTTACAACATCTAAAAAGCACAGATTGTTTGCTTATTTTATCATATGGTTAAATACATATGGGGTTTTTTTTAATTTATTTTGTAGAACATAAACATCTCCTTAAAACGGCTCAACTGGAGTTAAAGAAAAGCAAACGGAAAGATTACTACAAGATACTCGGAGTGGATAAGAACGCCACAGAAGAGGAGATCAAAAAAGCGTACCGCAAACGTGCACTTTTACATCACCCAGGTGCTTAAAACTAAAAAACCTTTCAGGTGCAGAATGCACATGCATAAGATAATGACGTCTCTCTTTTGTTGCTTTCAGACCGTCATAGCAGTGCTAGTACTGAGGTGCAGAAAGAAGAGGAGAAAAAGTTTAAGGAAGTGGGCGAGGCTTTCAGCGTGCTTTCAGACGCAAAAAAAAAGGCTCGCTATGACAGCGGGCAGGACCTGGAGGATGACGGCATGAACATGGGAGGTCAGTACTGGGGGAGTTAACAGTGGGAGGTCTTATAGGTAAATAAATTGAAATGAGAAGACTTAAAGTGATGCCATTGTTGATTGCTTTTGTCTTTTTTCTCCCAGACTTTGATGCCAACAACATTTTCAAGGCATTCTTTGGAGGACCAGGGGGTTTTAGCTTTGAAGGTAATTGAAGAAAATCTGTTCTCCTGGCACAAAAAGTGTTGTTTGCACATAAAAATTATTTTTATGCTAAGTGCAAATTTGTTTCTGGTTGCTTATCAGCATCTGGACCAGGAAACTTCTTCTTCCAGTTTGGTTAATTGGAGGTGATGTCTGCATAAACAGCAACAACATCAGGACTTTTCTACAATGTCAACCCCACTACCCACCATCTGTATTTAATGACTGACTATAAGTCAGATTATTCTTGTCTATGCCATTGGCTGAATGAATGCAACCCAGTGACCACACGCAGTGAATTATTTGCAGCAAGGACACCAAGGTGACTCCCATTGATTATTCCTACTGGTTTATGTTTTGTTTTTTTCTTCCAGAATAAAACAAACTCAAAAATCAGTAACGGCTACCAACAACGATCCAAATAATCTGTGGAGCTTTGGCAGAGAAATTGTCCGGTAATTGTGTCAGAGCTTGAAATGTCATCCTGGGAGAAAATGTTGAGATGTAACATTACATCTAGCAAGCGGTTATTTTTGCCCACTTTTCTGCTGAGGGAGTATTCTCTGCATGAAACTCGGTAACTTGATCAATGTTTTCTGAGGAAAATCACTGAGCAAGTCCCATCTCCCTCTCGTTCCAAAGAACATGACAGCAGGCTGCTACAAATTCACATTAAAACCCACTTTCTCGTCGCTTTGTAGGCTATGAGGCGGCAGATGATCTTTTTTTTATTTTTTTTTGAAGCAGAAAACAGCTGGAACTCTTGACCTACACAAATGGCATGGCCAAAGCACACTAGAGAGATGACAGTGAGGACAGCAGTATCAGCTTTGTTGCTGGCTGAGTCACCCCTCGCTTTGTCATCATGGGTTTTATGTTTGGTGTTGCCATTCTGAGCTTGCTGCATTGTACATTTTACTGGAATGTAAAGTGTTAATTTGTGATGTTAAAGTTTTTCAGTTTATTTTATTTTCATATCTATATTTATTGTAAATTTGCTGTCAAACTGTCAGTATGAGATGAAGACACTTCTGTATGAAAAAATGAAACATGGAGCCTTTCTGCAGGAAGATAATTGATTTGCTAGGTTTGCATGAAGTCTGCTTAAATGGCTTATTCTGCCTTTGTTATTGGAGTTTGATCCAAGCCATCTAGTTTTGCTCAAAGTAAGATGTAATATTAAATTGCAAATGTTTTACTGTTGACTTAGACAGTCGGACTCTGTGAAATATTTGAAACCTGGCAAATTTTTGTTTCTTCCTGATTTGAAAAAAGAAGTCTCTCCTCATCTTTGCCCTCTGGAAACCAGCCTTTCTTTACCTCTCGAAAGGTATCAGCTGTATCAATAAAGTTGACCTTCTCTTAGTTTCCCCGATATTGTTTTCTTCTTTGTTTTCTCATAATGATAGTTAAATGAACAGGTCAGTGAATGCTATAATTATTAAGGTTGGTGTAGCAATAAATAGAAAAAGGCCACAAGGGGGCGCCTTCTTCCCTACTCTTGTTTGTGGTTGCTAGGATACACTTTCTTTTAACTTTCCGTTTGTTGACGCCTTTACTGGTTTAGAGGCGTCAAAATGGCAACCAAAAAAAAGCACTACAGCGATGAGGAAATCTTACATGGTAAAACTTCAGCCTTAAGGGCTGACGGTGAGTGGAAGTATCGTAAAAGAAATTATAAACAAGCTCTCAACAGCTTTAGTGCGGTAAGTGAAATATTGAGTCTGCTAATGCTAACTCTTCTCAAGAAGTGTTTGAAAAATAACCTAGTTTTTGTGTTTGTTTAGGCCATTGAGTTAACTCCTAAGGACAAGAGATGCTTTGTGTCTCGATCCAAGTGTTACATTCAGTTGGGCCAGTTTAGAAATGCTCTCGTAGATGCTGAAGCGTCACTCGTGGAGGACCCATTTTTTCCTGAGGTAAACTTTTCCTATGATAATCAAACATGACGGGCGTTTTATGTATTTTTGTTAAACTTTGAAGCCTTCTTCAACCGAGTGATGTTTCTTCTCTCTTCTTCAGGGAGTGCACCAAAAAGCAGAGGCTTTATATTACATAGGTGAATTTGAATTTGCCCTGGTTTTTTACCGCAGAGGACTAAAGCTTCGTCCACAAATGGAAGGATGGAGGCTTGGGATCAATAAGGCAGAGGAGGCAATAGTCGGCTCCGTTGGCAGTTAGTCGTGACTGTTTACTTTCGTTTCTCATATTAATTTTACTAAAATTATAAACTTTTTGAATGTCTCTCTACTATACTACAGGTCGATCCTTTATCAAACCGGAAGTTATGGGAGACCTGTCATATCTTGAAGAAGAGATTGGCGTAAGGGTTTTTATTATTTGGTATTTTGTCCTTAACCTAACATCCAGTGTCAAAGAACTTACCTTATTTGGTATGACTTTAGTGACATTAGCCTCAATAGTAAAACCTACAACTTATGTGTGTAATCAGTTTATCATAGTAGGATGTGCACAATACATCTGGCCTCAACTGCATCTTTGGTATGTAACACATTCTCATCCCTTATCATTTCCAAATGATTCCTGGAGACCTTCTGCATTGTGCAACATGAAATGACCAGTTCAGTGTTGTGTTGAGAAAGCCTTAACTCCCCAATATGCATGAATGGAAAAAATTACCCTGTCATTTGTCACTAAAATCTTAATATTTAGGGTTCCAAGCCCATGGGAACCACTGTGCAAAAGTTGTTTTTCTGCAATATTTTTCACCAGAGAACCATGAAAATTGCATTAGCCAAAACCAATCTCACCCCCTATGATCAACTCTGAGCCAAATATAGCACAATCTAGCACATTATATGCTAATTTTGTAGCTACATAAGTAGCTACAAAATTAAATTGCCCGTAATTTTGAAACCATAAAAAATTCCACAATTTCCTTTGTGCCACCAACTACAAACACAATATTGACAATGTTTAGCTAGTTTTTTCAACAACTAGCTAGACATTGACCAACTAATTTTTTTCGACATCCACCTCCAGGATGTAACTACTTGCAAATCTCTATCTTCCAGACACTTTTGTCTATCTTCCAGAATCCTTTGACAATCCTAATTAAATTACTCGCACTAGATGCTAAACTAGAACTTGAAGAAACTATCTTCATTTATAATGGGTTCCTCGCCCGACCTGGCTAGGAACCTTGCAGTCGGACAAGGAACCCATTATAACTGATTGCAGTTCTAGTTTCCAGTTATTTCTGTTGCAAACACATGACTCTCAACACTATTTTCTTATTTTTTAGGGTCTAATTTGTCCAACACCCTTCCCTATTCTAATAGAAGTCAGTTCTCTTAGATAGGAATGGTGTGACACTTTTGTGTTGTCTGTGCTTAAACTGATTTTCATACTTGTCTGTTTTTCAATAAATTGCTTGTAAAGAGGAAGCAGCCGATTGCTGTTGTTCAAAATCTGACAAAAAAAGATAGGATTCCAGTGCCCATGAAGAATGAGAGGACCACCAGACAACTACTGGGAGGGTTTTACCAACACAAGGGATTTCTAGAGAAGCTTCTGAAAGATGAAGGTACAAATCTGCCCATCTACTGTCATTTGCATTTGTCTATTTGTTATTTTATGTAGAAGTCAGTCCTTTGTTGGCCCCCATGTAGCGCTTTCATACACTTCTATATTTTCTTCAAATTTAATTTCATTTATGTTTCACCTTTTAACGACATTCTTTTAAAGCTGTTAATACAATCCTACTCAGATTTGATTAAGGGAGTGACGAAGAATGGAGAACGAGTGGAAGACCTCATTAAGAACTGCATCACGTCTCTAAATCACTGCACCGACTTTTGGAGCCAAGAGAAACCGATTTCCCCCAAAGAAGCCAGTCGTCATCCCAAACCACCCAAACCAAGCTTAACCACTCGGAAGGCTCAGTATCTCCTAAAGATCTTTGATGAGATATCTCATTGTAGGATGTACTTCTGGTTCAATCTGTAGCTCATCACTGTGTTTCTTTTTTGTATGTGTGTAAAATAATTTTTGGTTTTCATCTGTCATTGCAGCTCTGGCTACAGGGAATGCAAAATGCAGTCTAAGGAAGACAGAGGACGTAATCAAGACGGTTCAAGGATTGACAGATAATGAGTGCTCTATTAAAGATGAGATAATGTGCTTTCTGCATAGTTGCATGGGACATGCTTTTTTTGACTTGGGAGACCTTGATAAAGCAATGGGGTATTATGAGAATGACCTGAACTTGGCTAGACAGTGGTGAGAAGCTGAAGAACCAAACAATTTGAGTTAACACAGCTTTTTTGAAAGAGTCTAATTGTTTATTCATCTTTCTTAAAAACAGCAATGTTCCAGAAGCAATGTCCAGGGCTCTGGCCAACATAGGTTGCATCTATGCAGAAACTAAACAGTTTGAAAAAGCCATAGAGTTGTAAGTAAAGAAACATACTATACACGGTGCTTCTAAAAACATCTAAATTCAGTTTCTTCTGAATTTCTTTTTGTCATGTTTCAGCTGGAAAGAGAGGATTCCTTATGTTCATGAAGGTTTGGAGAATACCTGGACTCTGCATGAAATCGGCTGTTGTTATCTAGAGCTCAATTATCCAGAAAAAGCCAAAGACTATGGTCTACGTTCTATTGCTGTGGCTGAGGAAATGTTTGACGACATGTGGCAGTTAAGAGCCAGCGTTTTGGTTGGACAGTGTGAATGTAATTCCTTTTTTTGTTTTACATTTTGAACATTTAGAGTAGTTTCCAAATTTGAGTACTTTTTTTTTTTGTTTTTTAGACCAATAAAAGTACTAATGCTGTCAGTTTAATCCTTGCTTGATGGTTTAAAGCGATGTCACTTTGTGTTTTTTGTTTTTCTTTTTTTTTTCTGCTGTTTTAGTGAATCTGGGAAACTTTGAATCATCTGTGTCTTTCTTTGAGAAAGCTTTGATCCTTGCTGAACTTGAGAATGATGGCATGGCACTGAGAGCTATCCAAAAGGTTTCTTTTGTCATCTTATGCTTTCCATCTTAATTTTATTTAAAGGCATTTTTTGACCAAGCAACTGTTTTCCTTTTAGGCACTTGATAAAGCAAAGAAACGTCTACAAAATCAGCAAAATGAGGAAAAGGAGGAGGAGGAGGAGGAGGATGATGAGGAGGAGCAGGAGGAGGAGCAGAAGGAGGAGCAGAAGGAGGAGAAGAAGGAGGAGAAGAAGGAGGAGAAGAAGGA
>CAEFZX010020123.1:0-21304 GCA_903066825.1 Alfaro cultratus
TTCAAAGTAGCAACCTTTTGCTGTGATTACTACTTTGCACACACTCTGCATTCTCTTGATGAGCTTCAAGAGGTCGTCAGTCACCTGAAATGGTTTTCACTTCACAGGTGTGACCTGTCAGGTTTTTCTACAATCTAATCTACAATTTTCATAGTCATGAAAATAAAAAAAACCCATTTGAATGACCAGGTGTGTCCAAACTTTTGGTCTGATATTACCAAGTATTTTTGGTCGTTTGTAGGATAGATATCTTAATACACTTGAAATAAGACTGAACTAACTTACAAGCAACTTTTTAGCAAGAAAAATTAGTTTGTTTTAAGTAAATAATTCCTTTATATTGATGAAAAAACATGAGTTACCTGCCAGTAGAACAAGATATTTTTTCCATATTATAAGTTTATATTATAAGTTATAAGATGGGAAATTTTGGTTTGTTTTACTTATATCTAGTACTCATTAATATTAAGGAATCATTCACTTAAAACAACCTCCTATATTTTGCTGAAAAGTTACTTGTAAGTCAGTTTTCTCCTATTTGAAGTGATATTTGTACTACAAACTAGACCATAAATACTTGGTAAGATTTTGCGTTTTTGCATTGAATGTCTGTCACTTATAAACTAAGGCTTTTTAAAAACATTCCTGCAGAACAATTGAAGTTATACTTCAACCTAAAGTTCAGTAAATATTTTCCCAGTTTCTCTCTGCTTTGATTGGTTGGTTTTCTGAGAGGTGCACACACCTCACAGTAAACTTTCAGTATTAAAACAAACTGGTTTGCAGTCAGCTGTTTTCTCAGGGAACAGTACAGTTAAAACATTTCTCAGTCCACTGATAAGAGGAACGCAGACACAACCTGCCCTGTGAACTGATAATCTCTGCTCTGCCCGGTTATCCACCGTTTTACGGCTGTTGAGCAACTCCGAGGCGCAACCACAGCACAGGACAGGAGACACCGCCCGCTCCTGCCAAGTCTGCAGTCACGCAGCCTCATCATGCCTGGCAAGGCCCACTCAGGTCTTTCAACACTTAACGACTCCCCAGCATGACCCAAGATCTGTCTATCACGTCGCACACTGAACCCAAGACACGTTGCAACACCTGAGCTTCCAAATTTATCTGAACGTCTGGCTTTTTAGGCAGGGCGAATGTAATTAGGAAAGATTTTATTACATAAAATCCCAGTGAACTTTAAGCTGTACTGCATGATGAAACAGCAACTCCTCCTCTTCGCCTTTTCAGATCCAGAATGTGCTGAACGTTTGCTCTCGGGTTTCTAAAATGTGGCCTGCTGGGAGGTCGACTCTGATGCAGAATATCTGACCTTGAACATTAACTTGATATCACAAAAATATTGCACTTCAAAATATTATGTTTTTTTTTTTTTTTTTTTAGTGGGACTCAATTAAAAATGTTTAATATAGTTAATTGCAGGGTCTGTAATTGAATAATATTGACAAAAATAAGCAACATTTTCAATTAAAATTACTGAATAAATAGAAATATGAGCTCAACAGCAAAAATATATTTATTGTCTTTAATCTGCTATTTGGTTATTCAATAATCAGATTGATGCAAAGTGCTTTTATTAACTGTAAGTGGAAAATCATAGCAAAAATAAAGATTTTCAAATACAATTTATGCTCAGAAAAGTTTGACCATTACCTGCATTAAAATTATGGCAACAATTAATACAATTGAGTAGATTTTAAACGCTCAAACTTTAACTAAATAAAGTGATTAAATAGAAATGAATGAAATCATTGGTCAAAACATTTAGGATTTTGTAATAATATTACAAATGTTGAGCAAACGAAAATAAATTTTATAGCAAAAACTGATCAATGTTTACCAAGTGTCTAAAAAAATTTTAGATATACCAAATATCTGCAAAAATGATTCAGATTTACTAATTTATTATGTGGAATAATTTATACTTTCTGATGATCTGGATTAAATAAATTTTGCCTTACAAATTGCATGAATAATTTATATTTACTAATTTTGTGTGTGATTAATATGTATAATGTGTTTCTCTTAAATTCCTGGAATAAATGTACTTTTCAATAATATTCTAATTTACTGAATGGGTCTGTATTCACCTAGAAACTGTTTGGTACTTTTATGTTTGCTGCAACATGGTTAGCATTGAGATGCTATTTTAGGCTAATTTCAGTGAAAGACAAACTCCAAATTGAACTTGTGTCTTTCCCAGTGTCCGATCAGATCGTTTTTGAAGCACACGTTTAATCCCGTTGGTTGTGCGTCAGATTTACGGCCGTATTTTGGCAGTTGTTTTGGCGCGTAACCATGGCAACAGTGCACTTTAAGGACTAGGAGCTGCTGATTAGCATCTCAAAATGTCTAAACTATGAAAGTCTCACAGATCAAGCATCCTGAGACATTTTAAACTGGCCAGGTGTTGACAAGAACAGGGTCATCCTTTAAGTATGGGAGCCTTTTAATGCCCAAGACGTTAATTAATTAGAAAAGAGTGGCATAAAAACACCCATCTTTTAAAAAAACTCTGTGAAAAAGCTTGAAAGGACTCAATTTCTGAAAAATACAAGAAAATGGTGATAATGAAATGAAGTTGGAAAATTCAATCTGTGCAATACTGTATCAATGAAGGTTTTAGATAAGATTATTTCATAAAATCAGAAGCAATAGTAAAAGATAAAGAAGTTGAAGAACCTGTTCCTGCATTTAGATAGCTAACCTTCCTGTTCTCCTGGCATTTTCAGATGCTTCTAGCTTTAAAAGTAACAAGGCTGTTTTATTATGATGCAATCTGTGTTTTTTTATTGTGTTTGGACGTATATGGGGCACAAAACTCCATCATATCATCAACCGAAAGTACACAGAAATTGTACAAGCGTTCCAAGAAATTACTTTAATGCTCCTCTTTGTTCATCTTTTCTATAATTTGGATATAAACAGGTGAAACAGATTAAATTTCAGGGGTTTTTTTGCATCCTTTCTGGACTCTTGATAAAATAAAACATCAATTTATTCCAGTGCTTTCATCCGGCTCAGCTTAAAAAGAAACCACTGCTCTCTGGATCCCCTGCGGGGCCAGCTGTCACCAGTGCAGCTGACCCAGTTTACTTGAGTGGGCTGAGGCACACTGACCAATGCAGCCATTTTGATTCAAAGGCCCATTGTGTGAGAGGAACAGAGAGGAGCAGCGTTCAGAAACGCAAACCCTCTGACCCTGCCGGCGTCCTCGCTGCTCTCTGGAGGAACAGCAGCAGCTCGGCGGACGGTGTCGCTCTGTGGACGCCCTTCATCCCACAACCTCTAAATCGCTGCTGTGAGGCGAAGAGGGGGTGACGATCCGAGGACGGGATTGGTGGAGCTGTTGCTAAGGGGAGGGCTTCTCTCATTGATGGGTAGATGTGGCTGGACCCATTCTGCTTAATGAGTTGTTTTTGTGTGTCGTTCCCCTACTGAGCACCAAGCGTAGCAAAAAAGATCTGCTGATATTTAAAATAAATGTTCTTTAAACTGAACCTCCTGTGCAAAATTCATATCTGGCACATTTGCTAACTTCAATTTGCGTCTCAACTGCTTATGAAAACACCCAGTTGTTTTTGAGCAATAAGTTGATAAGTTCTTTTAGTGTCTAGAAAATTAACAGTTACAAAAATGTCCTCATTGTTAAGTTACATTCCGACGTTGCCTAGCAACCCAACCAGAGTTCCAGCATGTTTGGTCAGCTGGTTTTACTGCTGCATGATGGCTGCTGGAAAAGACAAGAGTTTTGTTGTTGAGTTACCATCCAGAAACCACTTGCTCTCTTCCTGTTTGTTGCGCAGGAGGCTGTACTTCTGCTTTTCAAAGACGTATGGCTGTATAATTGCGCATCAGTTTCATCCGCTTTCTCAGGTGTGAATATAAATGTTGAGCTGGGGTGCGTGGCCAAGCAGCTTGTTTGGATTTAAAATGACGTCCTAAAACAGCTCAATCTGAATCAAGCTCAAAATAAGCAGAACTGATCGGACTCTTTAAGAATAATTTTGTTCTTAAGAAATGTAACAAACATGTTTTGTGCAGACCGTAAACCTATCCTGACCTTTTCAAGGAATCACAATAGATCACCTTTTTTAAAACTAACTGACGCGTGTGATTGCTATTCTTAATCCACTTTTATGCAGATTTTATCCTCTATTCCTGTATTACTTTTTTAATGTTTTATTTGCATGTATTTATTGTGTTTTATATACTCCACGTCCATGTTTTCCTTCAAAAAGAGATTTTATCTCCGAGAACTTCCTGGTAAAATAAAAAAAAATACAGGATATAATTGACCGTATCCATCAATATTTCAACTGAATAATTGCAAAATACAAACTATTAATAATTAAGATTTTAATTTATGTTAAAATCACTTGTGCCATTTTTGCTCAGTCAGTATTACTGAATTGATTGTCCATTCTTTGTGTATTTGTGGATAATGCCTCCCATTGTTGTTTGGAAATAATTTTGTAACCTTTTCAAGGCCGATAGACGTCAGTAGTTTGTTTCAAAGCGTAACCTGTTGTTTTGTTAGCTTTATGCTGTTGAACAGGTTCTGTTTGTGATTTTTCTTTATTGCACACATCAGATGAAATTAAACAAGTAAATGTTAACCAAAGTTACAATTATTAAAGAATATATTGCATAAAAAATAATTTATCTTTGAAGTAAAGTGCTTTAGGTTTGAGGTAACTCTGGTAATTTATGCTCCTCGTTCTCCACTGAAGGCAAACGTCAGAGAAACACCCGTCTGATCTCTAATCAGGTTTATTGAATTTGCTTCGTCACTATTGTACTTTTTGTTTCACCCAAATCTTATCAGCTGTGATGACTCAGTCCTGTTTATGGCCAAGAGTTCCCATTCCCAGGGTTTCAGATGATTAGTGGACTTTGTAAATGTCACTGGATTCAGTTGGCAACAAAGTGTTTATACTTTAGGATTGGTAAATGTTTCCAAAGGTTTGGGATTTTTACCGCAGGGAGGATCTGCAGCTTCAGTGCTCTGCAGACCAGCTCACCTCTAATTTGCATGAAACAGCCACCATGTTCAAATGCAGAGTGCTGAATTTGCTTCAGGACCAGCCATGATCTTCTATGCAGCATTTATCATCACCTTTAGGTGAATTTGATATTTTACACTGCAAAAAAATAAAAATAAAAAAAAAAAAATCACAAAATCCTAAGAAATTTTGGTCTTTCTAGCACCTTAGTGTGTATATCAAAATTTGCAAGTAACTTTTCAGCAAGATATAGGAGCTTGTTTTAAGTCAATATTTCCTTAATATTGATGAAAAAGTTATAGTTCCACTGGTAGATTATTTCACTTAGACATCCCTAATAAGTGAAATAATCCAGTGGAACTAATACTTTAATATTAAAGGAATTGACTTTAAACAAGCTCAGATCCTTCTAAAAGGTTTCATGTTAGTTTCATCCTATTTCAAGTGCACTAAGATATTTGAAACTAGACTAAAATCCTGTGGCTGCACAGTGGAGCAGTAGGTAGAACTGTTGCCTTGCAGCAAGAGGGTCCTGAGTTCGATTCCTGCCCTGGGGTCTTTTTGCATGGAGTTTGCATGCGTGGGTTCTCTCCGGCTTCCTCCCACAGTCCAAAAACATGACTGTCAGGTAAATTGGTCTCTCCAAATTGTGTGTGTGTGTGTGCATGGTTGTTTGTCCAATGCAGAGACAAATCCAAAATGGCCACTTTCAACTGTCAGTAAAGGCACAAATATTGCAGTTTAATATCTTTAAACTTTTATTTTTGCAAAGAATCCTTCCAGCTACAGAAGGAACTAGTAGTTTATACTGGCACTGGACTAAATTTAGCAAATATAACCAGAAACATGGAGAAGCAGCATTCAGCTTCTATGCACCACAAATCTGGAACAAACTTCCAGAAAACTGCAATACAGCTGAAACACTGAACTCCTTTAAACCTAGTCAAAAACCCACAAGTTTAAGAGTTTCTTTTGAACCACTGTAAATAAATTGACCAACATATTTGATGTTTAATAACAGCACTTGGCAAAATGTTTACTGGTTCTTAGTTGCGTGTTCAGACTTTGTACTTTTGTGATGCAAAGCACCTTGAACTGTCTTGTTGCTGAAATGTGCTGCACAAATAAACTTGACTGGTCATTTTAAAAGTTTCTTGAACATGACTAAGCAGTTTCTAAACGGAAAAGCCAAGCAATGATCCCATTAGTACAGAAACAAGGAAGAGAAGGAAACCATTGTAAAACGTTGCCATTTATTTAAGCTGTAATGCATTTTATGCATCAATATAAAACTGATTTTGAAATACAAGGACAAACATTGAGCTGTTAAAACATCACAATGACCTGATCAGGGCAGCAGTAGAAAAAAGTATGAAGCAAAGGCACACCAACAAGTGTAAGGAATCAAACTTTGTACAGTTAAGAGCCCTTCAGCTCAGCTTTAAGATAAATTAAAGAAGGAGGATGGGCAGAACAACCAGCATTCAACATCTCCTACAGGTAGGAACCTTTTTATTCACAAACATGTCTGAACCTGAAACAAGGTGATGGGTAAGGTTCTGTAGAAACCAAAGCTGTGCGTCATCTGGCTGGAAAAAAAAAAAAAAAAAAAAAAAAAGTGAGGAAACCTCCACCAAGCACTGAATAAAGAGGTCTGGCATCACTGGTTTCAGGTGGCAGGTGGAGTGCAGAGGAGGAGTGAAAACAAAGAGCGCCCTGGTCAGATAAGATTTCTTACAAAAAGTCAGAGCAGTCCAGTGCAAGAGAGAGAGACAGAGAGAGAGAAAGACTTCTATCTCATGAAGTTCCCTCCTCCGATTTCTCTCTTGTATCTGTTTGTGAGGTGGTCGGCCTGCAGCGTGAGCTTGGACAGCACGCCAAACAGTCCTCTGAGGTGATAATGAAACTGATGCTCCAGGTCAGAGTTGTCCTCCACAGCCAGATCCCCCTTCACTGACGGCTGCTGCTCCTCTTCCTCCTGCTTCACGGCGATCTCCAGGAAGCTGGCGCCGCTGCTCATCTCCCTCTTCAGCAGACCCCACTCCATGTCGTTCTTGATGGACTTGAGGAGCAGGTAGTGTTCGTACATGTCCCTCTGCTTGATGCTGGCCACCTGGGACTCCGCCACATCATCGTTGTTGTTGTTATTGTTGGCCTGCTCCTCCAGGGGAACGTCTCTGAGCAGGCTGGGCACCATGATGGTCTCGTCCATGTTGTTGGCAGCTGCTATGAAGCGGTGCATGACGTTGAGGAGAGAGTGCTTGTTGCTGGCCGGGTCGTTGCTGATCTGCATCATCATAAGGGATTTATAGGCTTAGCTGCAGACTGTTTAAAATGGGGTTAAACCTGCAAAATAGAAAGCAGAACAATTAAAAATCTAAAGCACAAAAAGCTGACAAGTCATCATTTCCTGAATGTTCCTGCAGTGAGGCAAATCCTCATGACCTTGAATTATTTTCTCTATAAATAACAGTAATACTAATCAGAAAATAGAGAGGACTCAGACTCACCTGAAGCACCAGAAGCCCTGAGGAGAATCTTTGTTGGCCGTTTTGGTTGTTAGTCTCTCCAGGAGCCGGACAGAATCCGCCGGGAAGGAAATGTGAACGTTTCCTCAGCTGTCTGGAAGCGTTAGCCCCAGTTATATACCCGGAGCGCCGGCTGGAAAAAATAAAACAAATCAAGCCCCGCCCCGTTTTATTTCTCCTCACAGCCAATTGGAGTGCTGGGAGAATGTGGGCGGAGCTTAGTAGCGTCTGATCCGCGGCTGACCAATGAAAGAGGAGATTAGCGCCGTCAGTTAGCCGTGTTTGTTCCTCTATTATCCGCTGCCTGGTTACGTCTCTCTCCGTGCTGCCAGGCCGTTACAATCTGAATAAACCTCAATAATACTCGTCTGTCAGGTTAGACTACCGGGAAGCACTGAAAGGTTTGGATTACATCAGATTAATCCAGTTTTAGGATATCCCTCCCTCCCCGCGCCCCGGTATTCGCTCTTGTCTCCGCATTGGGAGCTTTACCCAACACTGCCCCCTGCTGGCTGAGCCAAGTAGCTTCAACATTAACTTCCCATGAACTGAAATAACTCCCTAATTTAAATTTATAGGTCACAATCTGTAACCCACAGGTGAATATATACATCTATTCCACCTGCTAGAGGAAACGCTGGTCTTACCTGAAGGTTTTAGACCGTAACGGCTCCAGAAACCCCGGTTGACTTTATTAAAGTCCCAGCAGCAGTAGAAGCAACTCAGGTGTGTTTAATTACATTAATTAATGATCAGGTGTGTGAGGCATAGTGCAGCTCTGGGCCTGCCTGGAACAGCATAACATTCAACTATGAACCAAGCGTTGTTTTATTTTATTTTTTTTACCTGCCATTACATTTACATTAGGCGGAAAGATCCAAACTACAAACTAAAATTTTCAGCAGTTTTTGCCATTTGGAAAATATAGAAAAAACGGTGTCAATTATTATAAAAGTAAAAATGTAAATAATTGAAATTCTTTATTTCAAGACTAAAGGTAGTTCATACCATTTAGAAATAAATACAATAAAACTTTTTTAAAAAATTCTCTAGTAAAACTAATGAAGTCCTAAACCTTAAATTGTAATACACATTTACACTTTAAAGTTATATTTTATTAAAATTAATAATTTAATAAAATATATTTTTTATTCAACCTTTATCTTACCAGAAAAACAATTTGAGATTAAAAATCTATATTTCAAAGGAGTGCTGGCAAAGAGGTAGCATAAATTATCACTATATTATATTCAGTTATTGTTATTTATAATAATAATAATAATAATAATAACAATAATTTAATAATTACATTTTGTTTCCAGGAGCAATATGGGCAAAAAAAAAAGAAAAAGATGGTTTAGCAAGAAATATAACAGAGAAACAAGGAAAATATAAAAAATAAAATATACAGCAGAAAAATGAAAAAGTACAAATACATAGCAGCAGAATTTAAACTACATGATTATGTAAAATAGTTATATTTCACATATAGTTATAACTCCATATTGATTATGTAGTTATAATCAATAAATCAATAAAAAATCAAGTTCTTTATTTCAGCAATTAATTTATGTTTATTAGTGTTAATTTTCAGCATTCTGACTCACAGCTGGTGAAAACCCAAACTTCAGTTCCTCAGGAGATTTTAAGATTATATAAATAACAATATAGAAACGTTCCAGTTAACTCAGCCATCTGGGTTAGGTGTCCAGCAGACAGTCACCGATACTCTCCACAAGGATAGTAAGACACTGAAAGGTTAAGTTACAGCTAAAGTAGCTGGCTGTTCAGAGAACGTTGTTTCCTGGAATATTGTTGGAAAGTTTAGTGGAAGGAAGAATGTGGTAGAAAGAGTTTCACACAATACAGGGATAACTGTGGGGTTGAGAGGACTGTAAATGAGATTAGATTAATTAAATAATTTCAGCAATATCCTAGTGTACTGACATGTTTCATCTGTTAAATGGTTAATAAGAACAACTTTATTTATACTTTATTAACTGGATTTTAATAAAGTATAAATTAAAATAGCTGAATTTTTGTTCTGGTTGTGCATCAATTTAATTTGACCAGCTCTTCTCCTGTCTCTACAAAAACTAAAGTAAATAAGTCTGTCTTTAAATGATGGATGTAAATGTTTGCAAAACAGAAACATTTAACGTGTGTTTGCTGTTTTCTGTCGGTCTGGAGTCTCTGCTCACATTGAATCTCGTGTTTATTTTGCCAGCAAACACAGAGGGGAATTTCCAATGTACTGAGCAGCTGAAAGTAAACATGGCAGTAAACACAGGCACAGGGAGTTCACTTATTTCATGACAAGGTCAGAATATGTTTCACTGGAAATAAAGGTAATTTAATATTCACAAAAACAAGGTTTTATTTTAAAAAGCAAATTTTTCAATCGCATTCTGAGCGTTTTTGAGTTTTAAACATTGAAAACACAACCAAAGCTTTAATTGGCAGTTTTGATGTGTTGTTTTGGCTTGTTATGTCAGACAGCATTTCTCCAATCCGACCCTGAATGTTGTAATGTTTCTGTGCTGTAACGCACCTGACTCAGGTGAAATGGAGAAACAACTAAAACAAGTAGGGAAGGACTGAAAAACGCAGATCTGAATCAGCTTGATACACCCAAAAGAAACAAACAGCAGAAAGGTTGCTTAAAATCTTAAACTAAATTCAAAATGCTCAAAAAGATAAATTACATATAGGTCAGTGAAAAATTAAAATAAATTAATCAGAAAAAGGGGTAATTATTCCTCAATATTTTTTAACCTCAGCAAATATTTTAAAATAAATGTTTAAAATTGATCTGCTAAAAATGATAGTTCCATTTTTTTAAAGCCCTTTAGCTATATTATAAAATTATTTGTTATATATTTTAATCTAATCTCACAAGCAGTTAAGTCCAAACTTAAATATTCTCCAAAATCAGTTTTATTCCCCAAGTTTGTGGACAAAAAGAAATTAAGACTTTAATTCCACTCACAATTAAGACTAGGGGTGGGAGATACGTACTTAGAATATTATCAGTGTGTTGTGGTACTATTGTAATTTACAAGTGATAATTAAAAAAAAACTACTGTACTTTTTTTAGGTAGTTTAACACCAAGTATTCATAACACCACAAACAAATGGAATAAGATTCTTATTTGAAGTTAGAATCTTTAGGACACCAAATACATAAAGAAGTGGGATTTATATCACTAAACGACACATTCAACCATATTTTTAGATGTTCTTATGTAAAAAAAAAGAAAAAAAAAAAGGAGAAAATAGTAATACTAACATATTTAGTCAACATTATTGTGACAATGATGAATAATTTTCACAAAATATAATAATACGCTCTTACCTCTAATAAAGACATTTAAAATATGAATGCAAGGAGCAAATTAAGTTCTTTTATTAGGAACGTATGTATAAAAAGTGTTTAATAATAGAGACAGGTTGAGTTGGTGGAAATATTCAAGTTCTCCACCAACTAATGAGCTCAAACTTAAACTAAACTCATTTAGTTTATATTATTTTGTGTGTTTTTATCACAATCTCAGGAGTTAACGGCTGTGCAGACACATCCAGACACCACGGCCCGTCAAAGATACCAGATTTCATCTTTATTTTTTTCATATGCATCCAAGGAACAACACAAACACTGAACACAGAGTCATCAGAGCGGCTGGATTGGCACATAATGGCTTCTGTTCATCAGTACTGGCCCACACACCGTTTCTCTTCCACATAATTCATCCAGAGAAGCGATCTCTCCCTCTCCAATTAGCTTCACATGTAAAGACACAAGTGGTGTTGAAGATTTTCTATACACTAGATCAAGCTTATTAGTGGAAAAACAAGGTAGTTGAAGCACAGGAAACACAAATATTAAGTTAACTACATAATGACAGCTAAACTGGAGTGAGTAACAGAAACATGTAGGTCCCTTTGTTTTGGTCAGGTGTCATCCCTGTAAAGCGTTTGCTCTGCTAAGTGAGACAGTAAAAGCAGAAGCTGTAAAAGTTTTGCTCCCTAAAAATGAAACTAACACATTTATACAACATTAAAATCTGAGCTCAGTTTGCACCTGCAGCTGCCCAGCCGTCACCTGCAAACAGAGACGGCAAACAGAGATAAATGAGGGCAGCGTGGTCACGAGAAAGAGGAAGTGAAGCCAATAAAGCCCTACCTGTGACAGGTGACTGCTAGACCATCTCATACTGGTTGTTGGTTATGTAGCGAGACAAGCAGCAGGCCAGGAAAATCCCAATGACCTGAGGGGGAAAAAAACCCAAAAAAAAAACAATATTTATCTGGTTCCTGCAGCTCATATTAAACTGAACGGTTCAGATTCATAACTTTCACAGACCCAAGTTAATATTATGACCTCCTGTGTTCTTGGAACAACGTTCAACTTTAACCCTGGTGTAAATTTACAACCAGATGAGCGACTGTCAGCACATTTAACTTGATAACACCGCTACCGTTACTGGCCTAATTATTAACTGGGATGGAGAAAGTAAGCTTTAATTATTTTAATTAGTTTCAGTTCAAACCAGAACCATCAATCGATTAAAAAATTTAATCAGATTTATGACGATGCCTAGAAATATTTAACTGTCTCAATCCACACAGGTCTGAAGAAGGCTTGAAGGAAGCCATTTTGTTTTAAATGTTAGAAATGCTCCTCTCAAATAATTTCCTATGGAACTGGTTCGATGAGGCGACAGTCGCTTGTCACCTACAGACAATGAAATGAAAATTTTACTTTTCTGTACCCAATAGTTATTTTCAGGGAACAGAATCTAAAATTTGATAATGGCACACTATTAAAAAGCTTAAATTTTTATGAATTTTATACATCTGAATATTCAGCCAAGTCAGAACATCTGATTAACATGGAAGACAGTCACAGATTTTAAGTTTGAATTTAGCTTCACTTATTACAAATGAGTGAACTGGTTTTAATTCATATTGAGAGCTTAATAACTACAAAATAATCAAATTATATCTTTAAAAGGTGACTGTAATCCCAATCAAAGCTCTGATTCTCCTTGTTTCCAGTTGCTGTAAGTCAGATCAACGCAGCTTATTTAAAACTCATTTTACCTAAAATCTCCTCCTGTGTTTTTAGCCATGAAACAATCTGAGATTAACGACGTTTTGATCCGATTTCACTGTTTAAAATGGCTGATCAAAGAACCGATTAGCATCTGAGGATGTAATCTTAATTAAGGATCCCTGATGAGGAAATGCGCACAAGAAATGGCTGAGCTGGATGAAATCATTCTGGAACAATGCTGAGAAAGCTGAAGCAGAAATCTGAAAACTACCAGCGTTTTAGAGTGTTTTTAATCCTCCCTAGGGTGGAGTTTGGTGCTCAAACTGCTTTATTTAGACAACATTTCTCCTGTTCTGCCTCTGTTTGGATTATACTATTAAAGCTGTGACTCTTTGGCGTCTTTTGGCTGAAATTGAAAAGGAAAAGTTGTAAAAATGATCCAACTGTGTTGTCCTCTCACACTCTGAGTCAGAGAATTTTTTTTTAAAGAAAAATAAAATACAAATATCTTTTTTTTTTTTTTGAAAACTTGCTCCAGGTGTTGTTCAATAAAAGACAAGCACAATCTTTTAGTCGCCTCGTTCCATAGAAATAAACTTTGAACACTCACTGATCAGCAGCCTGCAGAGCCAATCTGAGGTTCAACTTGAACACTTAATTATGTAACAGTTGTTCCCTTAAATACTGTATATAAAGAAAATCCCGAAGCTTTCACCCCAGAGGCTAATTGTACGAAACATTTCAGTTTCAGGAGTTTTTCTGTTTTTAAGTTCTGGAT
This sequence comes from Alfaro cultratus, assembly GCA_903066825.1. Lineage (NCBI taxonomy): Eukaryota > Metazoa > Chordata > Actinopteri > Cyprinodontiformes > Poeciliidae > Alfaro > Alfaro cultratus. The sequence goes on from CAEFZX010020123.1 coordinate 13,384, forward strand.
ATTCAGGTTTTGTGGCCACTAATGAAAATATTTATAATTAAAACCCCTTACTAATGTTACCTAAGGTAATATTACTGTGACTGTGGAAGATGATCATTACTGCTACATACGGCTTTGATCTCACATTTGGGGAAACAAAAAGCATGACATTGTTTAACATGAGGGAGAAAAAGCAACAAACCTGGAAGAAAGCAATCCCAAAGGAGACTCCGGCAATAACTCCTAGGTTGGATTCCAACACACTGGTCACCAGTGAAAAGCAGCCCTGACAAAAAGACAGACAGAATAAATTTAAAGCTTCCAGTAAACATCATGACTGCAGCTAGTTGTAACTCACCTGAGAGAACACGACTGTGCCAGCACTTTCCAGGTTTTTCAGGTTCTCTTCAGTGCAGTTGTTGGTGCCATTACAGCAGCTCTTAGGAATCCCATGAGTTTTGAAGTACTTCGTTTTCCCCCAGTCAGACAAATTCTTCATGCCGCAGCAATGCAGCTGGAAAAAGAAGAAGAAAGAAAAATCTTCATGCAACAGAGTCTGATCCTAAAGGAAATCCCTTCTGCAGCAGTTACCAGGTAATCAAAATTGTACAGCATTTTTAAATTAATGTTTTTTAACAGAAGTGACTTGATTTTAATTTAACTGTAATTCACTCTGCCTTTCGCTATACATTTAAATCTGTCATAAATGATGGGTCATCTTCTGGATCTGGATCCCCAGAACCAAACATGCAGAAGCAGCTTTCAGCTTCTATCACCACAAATCTGGAACAAACTTCCAGAAAACTGAAGAACAGCAGAAACACGGAGTTCCTTTAAATCTAGACTAATAACCCAGCTACTCAGAGTTGCTTTATAATAAATAAAACACTTTTAATAGATGAAACACTTGATGTGTAACGACTGTAATGTTTTAGTTGCTGACTTTGTGTTGTGACGTTCTAGTTTCCTGATGTGAAGCATATTGAAAAGCTCATTTCTGAAATATGGTGTTAACCGTGACTGATTGATTGATGTTATCCATGTTAATTGTAATCTTTTAATCTCTTCCATCAATCTGCTAATAGTCTACAGGTGACAATTAGCCTCTTTGGCTAAATCGTACATGATATTTTAGTGATTGTTAATCTGCATTATCTCCTTCATGAAATAAATATAAATTCTACGTTTGAGGCGTAGCACCAACCTTTTCCTGGAGGGTGTCGACTGCTTTGCTCTTGCTGTCTGTGCCGTTGTACGTTAGCACTGCGTTCTCGTAAGCCTTGCCGATTTTATCCTTGATCTGATGGATTCAAAACACCTTAAGCAGTTTCACAGCTGAACGGTGTGAGCGACTCCACAGTTTCAGTGATTTACCTCATGCCGGAAGATGAAACCTGAAACTCCTGCTATCAGCTCGGCCAGGAAGACCAGAGTCAGAAACATGGCGTACTGAAAAGCAGAGGGGAACGTGGGCAACCTGAGCACAAAGATCTGCAAAGGGAATGTTTTCCTTCCACTTCCTCGCTCACCAGTTTGAGCATCCATGGGCTTCCTCGGCATGTGGCGAAGCAGCCAAACAGCCCGAACACAACAATGATGGCTCCGGTCCCGATCAGGACGTACGGCGCGTTGGTGCTGTCCTCAGAGACGAGGGAGAAGTAGGCCTCCAGGCTGACCTTTCCCCAGACCCCGACAGCCAGCAGGATCACACCTGTGAACTGAGCGAGACGACGACGCCATTTTAACGCGGTGAAAACAAAAACACCAATGATTTCACCTGCAAAAATCCAGCCATGTTTTAAAGCTCTGGAAGTATTAACAGTTAAAGGAAAGTAAATAAAAATAATGACTTGTTTTTCAGTGGAGATGCAATGACTTAGGGCTGCAATTAATTAATTGGAAAAAAATTGTCTCATTCTGCAGATTTATTTAACTACTTAAGAGGTTTTTTTATGCAAAATTAGAAATATCCAAGTAAACACTTATTGCCTAAAATGCAACATAGCATTCAGTTAGTGAAAGCTTGATCATCTGTAGCAAAGGAAGATTCTGCATCTAACGATACTTCTAACATGAACCAGTGAAAAGCTTAATTCTTTCTGATCAACTTATCAATGTAATATATGGCTGATCTTTTGATTATATTTTGGATTAACTAGTTATTAGACAGCAAATGTTGACTGTTTTTCAGAATTTGAACCAAGTGAAGCTAAACATGTAAATGAGTAGATCTGAATAGGACATACAGACAAAAGCTTTATCTTATTGCAAAATGTTTATATTTTTGTACATTTCTAACTTAAATACTGCTGCGAGTGTGTTGATCTTTCAGTAAATAGCCTTTTGAGTCTGTACACGCCAGTTAACGGTTAATCAACTAATTTAATCAACTAATCAAATTAGTTGATTAATTCAATAATCGTTTCAACACAATTTGTAGTTCTTAGAGGGTTTTCACATATGCTGTAAATATATCAGTTTGTTTTAAAATTATCTTTTTTTATTACTTGATAGGCAATCAAGGAAAAGATTGGACCCTTCTCATCTTTATTAAACAGAATGATAATTATTTTCAGGTGACAGGGTCTAAAATTTGAACATGGCACACTATTAGAAGAGTGGATTTTTATGAATTTCATACATCTGACAGAATATTGAGCCCGGTTAGAGCAGCTGTCTGATTAACATGGAGGACCAGACGAGCTGCTTTCTGTCTTTGCTCCAGAAATGTGCTTTTTTTTTTAGCCACAAGCACAACTTGATTCATTTATGTCGACCGAGATGCTTATCCAGCCTGTCAGGGACACGTTGGGTCCATTTATTAACCGTAGAGAACAGAGTCCAGGCTGGAAGAAACAAAAACAATTTCCAACATTGATTTCCTCTACCAAATCAACACTGTTCCCACGGGAACAAACGCAGTACAAACACAGAAGCAAGATTGTATTTCTCAGAGCAGAAAGAAAAAGGATAAGGTCACCTGAACTTCAAGGTGTCTGATTAGAGCGCTGTGGGTCAGAAATAGACACACACACACCTGGGACCGGCGCTGACCTCCGCCTGGGGTTCAATCAGCTAAATGTTTTCTTCTTTAAAGTGCCGAGTTGTTAGTGTGAGCGGCTGAAAACAGCCAGCAGCAATAGATGGCCGGATAAAAGCCCCAGCCAGCAGCAGCTGCTTGTTTGATCTGCACAAAGATTAACACCAAGAGCAAAAACAGGCTCTGATTTTCCTGCGCTTTTAGCCTTTGTTACAGTTATTTTTGGCCATAATGTTTTCAAACCACCCTACTTTGACGATGGGAAAATATTCATGTTTATACCTTATTCAGCTTCCACTAGCAAACAGAACCAGAATCTGTCTTTTTTTAAAATTAAAACATGCAAACTTCCATAGTTAGCTGCATCATTATTGGCAGAGGAAAAATGTAATCTTCCAGGGAGACATTTCACTTTTTCACTCACTCACTTCTAATTATTACGCCCAAAGGTTTCAAGGTTAATGTTGCTAACTAAACTGTTCTGGCCTGATAGGGAAAAAAAGAAAAAGAAAAAGAAAAAGCATAAATCCTGATAATGCTGAACCCGAGATTTGAAAATGGGTTAAGCTTCTTGTACTGAAATCCAGAATCCATTTTCCCTAATTTACGATTCTGATTTTTTCCACCTGAAAAGATTTCAGAGCCTATCATAAAAACAAAACTCGTCTTCTGTTATAAGCCTTAATAAATAGAATAGAGGTCGTCCTCATCTCTTTAGAATTCCTTTATTTTTCATATTTTCTTTGTGGTGAACCAGTAAAGATGTTTAAGGAGCTTAAAGGCTTTCCCTCTGACCTTTATAGGTTTAAGAACAATCTGACTTTCTTATATTTGTACACAGCATGACTTTGGATGAGAAAAAGTCCTGGACTGAATCTTAAGACTTGAGTCATCTTAAATAAAAAAGGATGCACACACACGCCTGATCTTCATGGTTTTGATTGCACATTTTCAGAATAAATTTTGATCTTAAAGCTTCATGGCAAAACCAGTAAATATACTAAGTGGTATTCAACCTATAAGACTTGTGTAAATCAAGTAAGTTCCTCTTGAAACATCTTAAAGTGTTTTAAGATGTTTCTAGAGAAGAAATATTCTGAAAATAAGCTCCTATCTCTGCATCTTGATGCTCAGTGTTATCACATCTCTCATAGTGGGGCTACAGAAAACAACAAAAAAAACAACATTTTGATATTTTGCAGCCAACTAATTAATGAACCAATTAATCAGCTACCTTACTAAATTTGTAATTATAATTACAATGAAAGTATGATTTATGATTTTACATGTACGGTAAACTTCCTTGCCCATTTTTCTAATCTGTACTATAGTGATGGTCTGAAATAAAAAAAACCCTGCTCTGTCTTTGAATTTATTTTAAACAACCAACAGCATGTATTAAGAGTCTGAAATTCACCTTTAAAAAAAGGGGGGAATTACTTAGAGCTTGAATGCAGCTCTGATACTGTTTTAACTCGCTGTGGGAATTTCCCACAATATAAAAAATAGATTTGCAGGAATCGATTATACAATGTATGAAACTCTGAATCCCGCAGTGAATTTCAGGACCTGATTAGTTCATGTGTTCAGCTGCCATCATTTACTAAAACAAAACAAACAAACAAAAAAAAAAACAACTTAACTTGATAATTTAATACAAGCCGTTTTTTATCCACCTGGAAACTTTACATCCATCATTTTTAAATTCTGTAACTATTACCCTAAATCTATCATCTCATCATCATTTGAAGATTTTATTTTCAAATTTAATATTTGAATATTAAATTATCCATTTAATATTTTTACCACCTAAATTGATGTAAACTTTATGAAAAGATGAAGATGGTGTGGTTCCCAAACAATTGCATGTAAAAACTGCAAATCCTTCAAGACTCGACTAGACTTGTCCACTCTTTATCAAAATTTAAGAATATTTAAAAGTTAGGTTTCTAGGAGCAACCTCTGCTACCATATCACCCCAGATTAAGAAGATGATAATGGATGGAAACAGTACATTTGGAATAAATTTAAGGCAGATACTTCTACATGAGACAGGCTATAAAAACAAAGAACGAAGAACCTCTGTAGAAACATTTTGTAGAGCATAACAAAAGGCATAATTTTAACTTCTTCCTCAATTTAAACATTTTATTCCACCATAAAACTGTGAGCTAATTATAGTTGGCCAACATTTTAAATACTTTGCCAACCGTTCAAATTTATATTTTACATTTGAGTTTTACGTCTTGTATTTTGGAGTTCAGTAAAATGAATGGCGTTAAGTCGTTTCTGACACGAAGCTTTATTCGACTGATTATTCGAGTTTAGTGTTGCTGCTTCGCCTTGTGTGTGATTCAGCTGAACATCTGAACAATACGGAGATGATATTTAATTTCAGTCGCGTTAAGTCACATCAGCAGCACGTCTACAGCTCGTTTATTTCGGTTGTTAAAGGCTAATCACAGCTGGTCGAGAGTTTTCCTCCCAACGGTCGGAAACGCAGAAGCTAACGGTCGCTTCGGCGTCTCCCCAACGGCCGAAGAGTTTCCAACAAGTGGCTGAACAAAACCGACTAAAACGTTTCGTTTCTTTTCATTCGACATGTTTGGCTCATGCAGGGATATTTTTTTTTTACCCCCTCCGACTTTCAGTTGTTAGCCTCGGTAGCCGCTTTGAGCCCCCATTGTTGCTCCTTTATCCCCCATTACTCATCCAGCCACTCACCCAGAAAATGAGGCTGTAAGAAATGAGGAAAGTCTTCAGGCAGGTAATCACTGGCTTCGTCTGAAGCCGCCGAGACGGAGGCGACATGCTGGAGTTTAGGTTCACAGCTGGAAAATAAGAGAGAAAAAAAGTTTCCCTTTCTGCTTCCCGACGCCGAGATTGTGGGGAAAACTTTAAAGATTCAGCAACAGGGGGGAAATGTCGTCACTAACCCAAGAACCACTTTCCTGAAGGGACAAGTTGCTTCTCTTACGTCAAGGTAGCAGCAGCCACCCTTTGAACGCCTCAAACAGGAAGTAGTTAACAAAATAAAAGCACTGAACAAATGAGGATTTTAAGGATGGCTTGTTAGTGAAAATCCTATAGAACCTTATAAAAAAATTAGAGCATCATTCGGATTTTTAGAGTAAGTATAATATTTTTTTAAATAAAAATGTTTATTACGCACATTATTTCTTGCACATTCCTTGGATTGTTAGTTTCACATTTTTAATTGTGATTATTTCAAATAACCGCACAGTATTTCCTAACTTTTACTCTTGTACAGATTATTATTATAATTACTATGTTTGTTATTAATGTTAATCTTGTTTATTATATATATTTTTAATCGTCTAAGAACTTTTTTTTAATATCTAGTACTGTTGTTACACCACAATTTCCTTGTTGAGACAATAAAGTTGGTTTCTATTCCATTCTTTTATTCAAAATTTCAAACATTATGTTGTTTATTTATTATTAAGAAGGACTAGAAATGTTACAGAATATGTTCGCCGGAAAGCTGAAGAAGCTGGCTGTGTGTGTAGGCATCTGTATCCAAGAATATTATTTCAAAGTTCAGTGGAAAGAAAAAGTGTGATAGAAAATTTGCACAAAAGCAAAAGCAGTAGCCTTTTAAAGGATTTTAAGGCAAATCCCATCATCAGCATCATCCAATTATCTCCAGAAAAATAACAATAGATAAATAAAATAATTTAAAAAAATATAAAATATTTAATCTAAGCTGTCCAAGACATTGTTCCACTGGATTTTAATTAGATTTTTCCATTTTTCCTACATTTTGTCGATGCTTTTTGGGGTCAAATGATAATTTTTAGTTTTTATTTTATCAAAGATGTATAAAATTATGGAGCTAAAGTTTGTATAAAACAAAAACAAATTAAACTGAAATAAAAATGTAACTTAAAAAGTAGTTGTAAACATTTTTTTCAATTGCACTTAATTTTCTTTTTTCCAGATTCAATTTCTTTTTTTTTTTTGAGCAAACTTCATGGCCCTAATTGAGCTCCATGTAAAATATGAAGCTAATATTTATTTTTCAGAATTTTACGATTACCTATATACTTCCAAAACAAAAATACTTTCATGAACTAAAAATCTGCATATTTTTTTTACTTCTTTTTAGCCGTGCTTTTATTCTGACAGTAGCGGCTTCATTTCCTGTGTGACGAAGCTCGCCTTGACGTCTGCGCTGCGGTGAAGTGACCCACGAAAATAAAATTATTACAACGTGGCATTCAGTGAAACACGGCCTTTAAAATTAGCGGTTTTACTTTCTACACATTTTTATTTAGACCAGTTTCACAGCTGCTAAATTAATTAACAGTATTATCTAACAGGATGTCTACAAATTAAACAAGATCTAAAATCACAACAATATGTTTCAGGAGTAGCTGATTATTTTTTGATTTAATTAGTGTCTACTATATTCAGATTTAATGCTTGAAGAAGTTGTTACCTAATTTAAAAAAAAAACAACAAAAACTACATCGTTGTTAAAAAATTAACTCCAGCAAAGTGTACAAGTCGCATTAATGTAAATGTTTTTTTAAAAAAAAAAGAAATCACAATTGAAGCTCACGGGTTAACGCAATGGTTCCCAAAGATTTTCTGAGCCTCCCTGTGGATTAAAATGAAATCCCCCCTGAAAAGGAAAACAAATCAACTGGTCACACATCAACCAGACATAAACCGATACACATATCTTGTTTTCAAACTCCACTGGAGTTTATTTCACACTTCAGGTTGCAACAAAGCAAACTATAAATAGTGAAACACTTTTATGCAACTGTTTTTATTTTTTTTGGTTTTTTGCATTCATCCATACCGCCCCCCCCCCCCACGCCATTTAGGTGGGCCCCCCTTGGTGGGGCGGCCGACACGATGGGCACCAGTGGG
>CAEFZX010020128.1:0-18167 GCA_903066825.1 Alfaro cultratus
TATATATATTTTTTTTTTTTTAACAGAATCACCAGTGGCACTGTTACTGGTACCCTGGCTGTTAATACTTATTCCCTTTTATCAGCAGAAGAGCCCTTAGCGGGATACTTAACAATTATCTTTTACACTTTACACTTTATTTTTCTATCTAGATCATCCAGAGTAATGTTGGGTAATGTCTTTTGTAGGATTTAGTTCTGGGGATTGAGGTGGCCGTTCAGGATGGCCATGTCTCCTAAAACAACTTTAAGGTTTCTGACAAGGTCTGCAAGATTTTTATTTTGCGTAGAAATCTTTTCAAGTGGCTCATGAGGCCTCTAAAAATGCTGCCATTGTGTTCTGAGGTGAAATAGGCCCGCAGCATCACATAACAGGGGAAATCTGGTGTTTTTCCACATATTCTTCCTTCATTTCATACCAAACCTATCGGGATTGTTTGCTGCAGAGATGATAATCACATCAAAGTCCCATTTTGTCCCAGCAAAGTTAAGAATAATACATACATTTACATTTGTGATGGCTGGAGAGGGAATACTTTTTTTCTGTTGTTTGACATACTTTCCAATGTTTAACAGCTCATTCTGGAGATTTCTTATCTGCCTTGTTATCCTCTTCAGTGTATGGTGACCAGATAAATGTGAGTTCTGATGCAGTTTGTTTAATTCTAGTTTCTTTAAGTTTCTTTAAGTTTCTTTTTCATTTATTTTAGCTTATCTGGAAGCATTATCTTAAATCATGAAGATTAATGGACATCTACCATACTTCCATGTTCTGCTTTCTTTCTCACTTTGCCCAAGAGAAATTTAACATTGTATCTCATCATATTTATACCACTAAATAAGGAAAGCCATGAAGTTGTTTCAGTTATTTTATTGGGAATTAAAATGGATGCCAACAGGTGTATCACTGATTTTTAGAGTAATTACTTATCAACACTGAATAAACATATGGAAACATGGGTTGGATTTTTTTATTATTATTTCAGTCGTAGCTATACTATTACCACAAAAGCTGAATTTATGCTAAAGTTTCTTACTATAGAAATAAATTAAACCAATGTGGAGGTCGCTGTTCCTCTAAGAACATTCAAAACTCCAGAACAAAGGAAAACAGACGTGTCCTGAAAAAGCCACTCGCTCAAGGTGAGAGTTAACAGTGTACCTGCAGTGAAGGTGGTGATGGAGGCAGCCCTGCGATAATGGAGTGGCAGGGCATTGCAGGTGTTGGTTCTCTCAATTCTGCAGCGAGAGCTGAAATTATCAGAGCAGCAGGTCTGGAATCTCCCTTTGTGCTGGCAGCTTATTGCTGCCAGCAATAGCTGGGTGAAGATTGTGGATGGAAATAATCAGCCCCCTTTAAAGGTCAGTGGAAGTTAAGCACACCCAAAGTACACCATGACATATTCTGGATGATAAGAAATAACTTTCTGTATGGGAAAAAGAAAAAAAAAGAATAAGAGTTCACCTTGTCCCATTTATGCTATCATGATTGCTCGACTGTCACTCAAATGACACATTTGCAGTCAACCCGAGAGCACCCATAGAAAAATTTCACCCTGCCCAACATACTTTGAGGTTAAAATGTAATGTAAAGGAGTTCGTCTTTGATTCTGTCTCCTGCACCTCTAGTCTTTCAAGTCATTCAGAATGATAAATAAGGCACAAACCACCTGCTTAAAATGCACAGTTGGTGGCAACTGTTATTACTGTCAGCGGGGCAATAATTTACTTTGCATGACCTGCCACAAGTGAACCTTCAATAACTTGGTGATTACAATAACAGCAACACATTATCAGGATGAGAGCTCAGGTACCTGTGCATTTGCAAACTTTTCTTTCCATGCATATCTTTCATCTGGTTGTCTGCAGTAACTTTTGCATTAATTGAGAAATCTTTGTAATCTTGTCAATTTGAACAGTCAGAGTGGTAAAGTTTTGCTAAATTTCTAAAACAAGATTTTAATCCTGTCTTATACTTGGGGTTATGTGCTGATGCTTCATGACATATGTAAAAATAGTCTCAATTTGTTTTGTTCTGTGTTAAATAAAAATGGTTTGTATTTCCTAAAAATTCACAACCTTAGGACATTTTTTTTTACAAATTAAATCTGAAAAGTGTAGCATTCATTTGCATTCAGTCCCCTGAGTCAACAATTTATAGAAATACTTGCTTGGCTATGTAAATTATAGCGGCATCTGTTTATATTGCTTTCTAATTCACAAAGGAGAGCAAAGTCAGTTGGGCTGAATAAAGAATATCTATAAACGAAACTTCACTGCAGAATCTCACCATCACTGAAATCAGAACTTTGACTGGGCCATTCTAAACATTCATACCTTCCATACATTTACATGGACATTGTTGCTTTAGGTGTATGTTCAGGTTGTTGTTCTGATCCAACACACCAGTCTCAAGTTTTGTCTTTTGCTGCCTCTAAAAGTTTTTATTCCAACCGAACATATTCGCTGTCCCTGCCAAATTAAAGCAACCTAATGTCACCACTGCCACATGTTTCACCTGTATATGGTGACGTGCAATTTTAGTTTACCTCCACACACAGTGTTTTACGTATGAGTCAGAATGTCGGGTCGTGTGAATCTCTTCAGCTCCTCCTCAGTCGCCAAAGGTCTCTTGGTTGTTTCTCAAATTAATGTTCTCCTTGCCTGATCTGTCTGTTTAATTTTTTTTGGTCTTCATGAGGCTGTTTGATCTCCAACGTTCTCTAAACAAACTTCTGAGGACCCCGTTAACTAATCAAGTGACAGTCACAGGGATTTAGTTGAACTGAATTTTATTCCAAGTTGCACCCCGCACCTTTTATAAATGTGTTTTTAAGAAATTGAGAACTACTGTATTTATCATTTAAAGCCCAAAAAGCTGTACTAGCTAATCCTGCCTAACATCAAATCCCACTTAATAATAGAATACATTGTTGTTAAAATGTCCAAACAATCAAAAATTTGAGGGGTACGAATGCTTCCTCATAAACTTGTATTCAACAAATATGCATTCTTATTTTCCTTGTCGCCTCTTCAGAGCTGCTTTTGCTCTGTGCTATTATAAGGCAATGACATTGACTTCAGCAGAGTTCAGGCAGAGAATTACAGGACAAACCAATTGGGACTGCTGACTTTACAGCACTGCAGGACTACAGGAAGGTCACTCTTTGCCTTCCCTTTGGGCATCAGTCTTGAAAACAGAGTGATGGCCCCAGAGAGGCTGATAAGTAAACATAGTTTTTAATGGGCTGTGAATGGCTGGTGGTAATCTGCGCAGGCTGGGGGCGGGCGAGGCACAGAGGGCGACGGCGCACTCTGCAGCGGTTATTATTAATGCTATCATTGATCAGATAGACCAGAAGTGGAGAATGAAAGGTGGTGATGAATTTGGACCCCCTGTCTAGAGTGTGGGAGGAGAACAAACTGCTGAGGTTGGTCGAGGTCATACACGAAGGATACCATCCAAGAGAAGACACAAGGGACGAGTCAGTCTGGAGATACAATTGAAGGTCTTGTGTGGCAACAAAGGCTTAAAACACTCATCTACTTCTATTATTACCAATACGAGACTTTCCAACAAACTGTTCAAAAAGTAATTTATTTGTAATTTGAATTCTCTTCTCCAGGATCCTTTACACATACTACATTTCTTAGTATGTGAAGTTTCTTTGTTGGGTCTTGCTCTTCATGTAATCCTCAAAATGATAGTAAACTTTTTATATCAGCACTTTAAAGAACTCAGACCTCTGTTCAATGATGAGGTTACAACTGAACTTTTAAAACACAATCTGCAGCGAACAACTTAACACTGCCCATCACCCTGAACACAGCAGCCCATTTGGAAAAGATGATTGTTGGAAGGATTAGTGTGGGATTTATTCATTTATTTTTTCCAATAGGGACGGTGACGATGGTTGATGGAGAAATGAAGCAAACCAAACGAAGTGTAATATTGAGACTGCAAAAGGTTTAAAACAGAAACCAAGCTTCAGATTCCAGCAGGACAACATTTGTAAAGGTAAAGCCAGAGGTTAGATAGAATCGTTACGCTAAAAAAAAAATTGTTTATGTAATAGAATGGCACAGTCAAAGTCCAGACCAACATCCAACTGAGAATTTATGGCAAGACCTAACGACTGCTGTTTAGAGGTTTAGTTTAAGCTAAGAAGACAGAGGAAAAATCAATCTCTGGAAGTCCAATCGAAGAAAACACATCCCCTAGATTAGAAGACTTACAGCGTTAAATGCAGAAAAATCTAGAGGACGTAAAAAAAAGAGAAGCTTTTAACACTTTTCAGATTTCACTTCGTCGAATGTTTGGAATCCATGTATACCTTTCCTTCAATCTCCCAATCATTCACTTTGTGTTGGCATCTCACATACAACCACAATAAAATACATTAACCCCTTCTGAATCGTTGTCCAAACCACCTGACAGCCAAGCTGGAACATTTAAATCATTAATGGGATACAATTATCAACCTTCTACTTCAACTTGGTCTGTGCAGGATTGCTATGGTACTGGTGCCTATCTCTAGCAGTCATTTGGGAGAAGGAGGTCTGAACCCTGGAAAGCTCAGGTCCATCACAGTACCCATCAGTGTCAGGTGATGCAAATTAAACTCATACCAAGAACCAAATTGCAAGCGCTTTAACAGCCGAATTTAGCTGATCTCCATTCTAAATGTTCAAATGTATGTCTAGTGCATTTGAGATATTGATGTCTGGGTAATTTGGAAGCGAAAACACATATATATTTGTAAGTAAATATCACAAGTTTGTGGTTTTTAAAAGGACAAAAAATGTGAAAACATTTGATGGATATAAATACTGTATGGTACAATGCACATCTTAGACATTTCCATGTAGTGTTTAGTGCGTTCGAACTCTTCCAGATTTTTCCAAGGCGTGAGCGACTTCAAACCTTTCTTTTTGAACAGACATCAAAGGATGGCTCGCTGACTTAGAGGCACAGATCTAACTGAAGGATATGTGAAGACACAGTCCCATTTTTCTGGCCTTCCATCATCTCCTAAAGCTCTATTGTCTTTTCAAAATGAATTCCCATGTCTCTGACTGCACGTCTCTTCACGCACAGGAAGGAGACGGAGTCCGTGCGTGAGCTTTTACAGCAGCAAAATGTGCTGATAATTTAGCTAGAGAGATGGACTTACCATGTGCCGTGCTGAAAGAAGGTCAGCTTTTTTAACGACTTGCAGCTACAGACCATGTAACTAAATCCACTTGAGTTCTGCCTGGCACTCGCTCAGCTTTCCGGCAGCTGAATGGGCCTCAGTGTGGCGTGGGCTTCATGGGCTTTGACTGAGTGTCGGGCTCTGGAAGGGGGGCGACTTTTGGACGTCTGTCAGCCTTTGTGTAAGTGATGTTCCAGTCCATCTTTACCGCGAGTGAAGTGACAGCTCTGCATCAACACACTTGTTCCCCGCACCCCTAATGCTTTTTGCAGCTGTATAAGAGGAGCTGTTGTTTCCAGGAACAAATAGTGCACATTTAGGGGGAGGTAAAAGCTCGGGTCCTCAAGGAGGAAAGTGGGAATTTGAAGCAAACCAGCGAGAGAAGCCTAAAATTGGAATAAATACTTTGACTCTAAATAGGAAAGAGCAGAGATTGACTTTTACAGTGGCTTGCAATGGCAGTCATTTGCCGTTGACTATTTGAGGTTTTTTCAGGCTGCGGCCAGAAACTCAAGGTTTTTTTTTAAAGAAATTTCCTGTGCAAGTTCAACACAAATGTGAAGTGGGAAGAAAATGATATGTGGTTTTCAAGAATTTGAAAAGAAAAATATAAACATCGTAAAAGTATAGATTACATATTTATTCGGCCTCCAGAATAGCTGGTGATTAGAGTCCATCTGTGTGTAATCAAATTGTGCACTGAAGGTACTTTACTTATGAGAGCTTGAGAGAGCATTAATCAGGGAATTGTCAAAAATGACTGAAATTTGGCAAAGATCTTGTGTTTTCCTATAAAGTCAATTACCTATTGAAGTGAGAATTGTGGTAATATCTTAAAAAAGGCTGCTCACACATGCTCTCCATACAACAAATTGAGCTTGGGCTATTTTGCAAAGAAGAATGGGCAAAGATTTCAGGCTCTAGATGTGGAAAGCATGAAGAGACCTACTCCAAAAAGAACTGCAGCTGTGATATAAGCAAAAGGAGGCTGTATTTCACACAAACACCCTCCAAAATACATTAAAAGCAATGGGCAGCTCTTGCTAAAATGTGAATATGTTCAATGGGTATGAAGACTTTTGCATCAGGTTACATTACATTGAGTACAACACCGGCAGACAGCAATGCTGCCATGAAAACACATCCTCGGAAGGATAAGGCTCTGGGTGACTCATCCCATGTTTTTCTGTATTTAGTGTTCATGGATTATTCTTTATCTGTATTTCACCACACCATCTGCTCTGCTTAAAAAAGAAAAAAATAATAAACTCTGAGACTCCTAGTTTAATCAGTCAACAGATTACAGTAATGAACAATCTCACTTGCTTCAGTTTTTATGAATTCATGCGTGACAATTGCTTTTAAAAAAGAAATTAAACAAAAATAAAAACAGGAGTAAAGCAATGCGAGACTCAACGTTGCTGAGAGGAGTGGGAAGGACTAGCTCACGTTATGCAGAAAAGAGTGTGGCTGCTGCCTTGCAGTTCGGTTTCTTTTGATACCGCCTTCAAATCTTCACATTTGATTTGTTTCAGTCCACAATCTCCGCATACATGCATGCTGCAGTTCCCGCACCGCACGGGGTCGCTAGTGACTGCCAAGTGGCGCAGTCATGCAATTGGTTGCACATGTCCGACAGCAACTTTTAAAGTCTTTTTCATTTTGGACGCACATAGGAAGCAGTTTCGAGGTTAACGCTAAAAAGACAATCACGCACCTCGAAAGTAAAACAAAATTTTTCCGTGTAAAAATAATAATAATAATAATAATAAAAAAGGCTTAACGAAATGAGTGCTTTCTGCTACGACTAGTCCAAATAGTTAAGATAACAGTTCTCTTTCTTGTTTGTGTTGTTCTGATATCTGGAAGACACCTCCCATGGAGCGCCGCTGGCAGATGTTGTCGCCACTTCCTTCCCCTCTGCGCGCATTGGACGGGGCTGGCAGCGCGTAAGCTCCCGGCTCTGCAGACTGGACTCTATCTGTCCACATAAACACGGAAAGATGAAGCCTTGAAGTCGGACTTTGGCGAAATCCAGGAACGACCCCCGGAGCCAGAGACTAATTAGGACTGGCAGAGGAAAACACTGGCTCCGGTGCGCGCCGCCGCTGTTGCTGCTGCAATCTGTTGTTGGAGTTGCGCGCGAGAGACTTTTTAACCGAAACGACAGGTTGCTAAGGCGTGGATGTATGCTGATCTCGAACTTTTCAGCCTTTTAATTAACATGTGCACGTTTCGGGATGCCTGGTGCCTCAGTTCGGACTTCACGCACTTCGCCGCAAACAAGTTAAGGATGGCGCGTCACATCCAAACAAACTGAACATCCGAAAAGGGGGAATTGAACATTATTTTTCTCTTTATTCTTATTTTTTCGGGGTGAGTCGGGTGACGTGACAGACTAATTGCGAACATGCATCCGAGCAGGATTTCCTTCATTGTTTTCGGCGTCTCCAAGTGTCATGCAGAGGCTCACGCTCCAAACACTCTGGAAAGGTTGACGCAAAGCAGCAAGTTTTCATTCATGTGATTCGTGAATTATCATCATCATCATCATCATCATTATTATTGTTTTTAATCAAATTAAGCCTAGTTCAATTTCGCTCAGCCCAGCTTCCGCGTGTGTGCACAAATACCCTGGACGAGGCATGGCACTTATCCCAGGAAACACCTATTTGAATTTTTTATGGATGTCGGATGGCTTTATGTGTTTAAACTGAGACATTTGGACATGCAATCAAAGTCGGAGAGGAATTCCTGCCTTTCCGCAATCCAGAGAAACATGTTGCACATCCTGCTGCTGCAGTCGGTGTTACTTTGGGGTGGTAAGCATCATTTCACTTTATCTGCCATTTCTCTTGTGGTTCAATGTTCCAATTGTGGAACCCTCTAAGGACACACAAAATGCTGTCAAAAAAAAGTTGATAGTGCTGTTACCCACTTATGTGTGGTGAAGTGAGACTCTGTTTTGGAGGGTCAACATCTTACCAGAGACACATAGGTTGCAATGCACTGTGTCGTAAAAATATTTTATCTGTGCTGCATGAATGCACACCCTGTCAATAGAGTTCACATCTTCTCAGTCAGATCTTATGAAGTTGGTTTTATGTGCACCTGTTTAACTCACCCACAGCAGCTCTGACCTTAAATAACATTTTTCTCATGAATAATTCACCATGACAGAGATTATCTGGTGCCACAGAGTCACTCAGGCTTTATTAACTCCTGGCTTCTCAAATTATTTCAGCAAAAAAATAAAAAAAATCACCTCAGATCTGAACTGTTGTATAAGGAAACTTCCAGCTTGGACAGACCTCAACTCGGAAGCAGCAGCTGTAGGCAAAGATCTGCTTTTAGGAGTTCTTGCCAATGTGAATGATTAGGCTTAGGCTGGATTTTGTTTGTTTCAAAGCAAGTGACATTGCACCAGTCAATTAGTGCTAGAAGCATGAGAACAACAGCATCTGTTTTGGCTGCTTAGCTGGCTGCATGCACAGCAGAGATCTGAGGGCAGCTGGTGGTCTGGCTAATGAATCTGTGCTTTCCTGTGGGAGAAGGCTTTGACTTAAAAAGGCTGTTTGGGAATATGATCCTCTCAATTAATGCGATTATTTTTCCTCCTAATAATACCTGACTTCAGCAGCTTTCTTTGTTATCAGGATTCAGACATATTGATGTTGACATTTAAAAAACAACAAGAAGAAAAGGTTGCTGTTTTGCACTGAGACCTTAAGTACTTCTTTAATTGCTTGAATCCCTACAGCTCTTCCTGCTTCCGCCGCCGACTCAAATGGACAAAATGCTCATATAGATTCCCTGCTAGGATTAAATGATGGGTTTTATATATATATATATATATATATATATATATATATATATATATATATATATATCAAGCTAGACAATTCTAAACACAAACCATACCTCCAAATTCGGAGTTTAATTGGCGGCACCTCTGTTGTGAAAGGCATGTGATTCATTGCTTTGCTTTGAAAAGTGTGGCAATGATGGCTGCCTTATGCCAAGGCCCTCTCTCGGTAACCATACACGGCATGATCCTAATTGAGCTTTGTGTGTCATAAAACCCCCAGGGACCCACTTCTCACAGTAAAAAGTGATGAAAATTGATAACACGGAGCAGGAAACGGCAGGATCGGAGCTGTGCTCGAATAATGTTGGTGCAGCATAATGAGGCCGTAACCAGGTGGAGGAATCTGGCATTTTGGACAACAAAACAAAACTCTTTGTTGTGAGAAGCTGAAATGTTACCAGGGTCGGTGAGTTAGCATTTTCTTAATTGGGTAAAAAGTTCTGGAATAAAATTAATAATGTCATTCCAATTAACTGAATTACAAATATACCTATTGTGTCCCCCTTAAAGGCATATATATTTTGTCCTGCAATAAATAAATATTTTGCTGCTGTTTCATGGGATATATTATCTCTCGTGTGATATCCTAACTTTCTGTTTACTCCCCCTGTCCTACAGGTCAAAAATGACCCGCCCTAACAAAAGCCCCAAAATAAAGCACATTTATTTAATTTTAAATCCAAAATCTATTTTGCATGATGAAACAGTCTGATATTTATCAATTCAACTCAACTTAATTAATTTTTATCATTATTTTTGTTATACAATACAAAAAGACGATCAACAGGATTACACCCTTTTTTTTTTTTTTTTTTTTTACCACAAAGTTTTGTAGCAGTTTTCTTTTACACAGTAAGGGGTTTATTATTGTAATTATATAAATGTGAAGTAATTACTTCTGAATTAATTATACTGGAAGGGAACAAAAAGTGAAAAATTTTGAACTTTTTTGTCAACGGTTCATTCCTTGATATTATGAAGAACACTCCACATCGAACACAAAATGTTCAGCACAAGATGTTCAAGAAAATCTTAACATGAAGATCTTCTTCACTATATGAAGACGCTCCTACGTTGAACGTCTTCAGCATGAGAATTTGCTCAACATGTTATGCTGAAGATGTGTGTGTGTGTGAGGGTGTGTGTGTGTATGTATTAGAGAGAGTTTGTGTATGGCCTTTGAACTTTTTTTCTGGTGCTTAAATGCTTTTATAATGCACAGGTCAAAAATGACCCATAAGACATCGTTTTCACACCATGCCACAAAGCGGTCCACCAGTTCTCTGTACTCGTCTTCTTGAGCATCTCTGACACACACCAACGCCTGCGCAGTCGGGTGTAGAGCTGCAGTATGTCTGCAGATTAAAGGAGTCTGTTTCGTACTTATGTTTAGCGGTTTACAGAGCGAAAAGGAATGGTGGGTGTACAGTCCCCTGTGGTGTTTCTGTGCTGCTGACCACCCGGTTAGACACATGACCCTTCTGTCTCACAAAATTAAGTCTGTTTGTCGAATAGTCATTAATCCAGAAGATTGTTGAGGCCTCCACTTTTATCTTCTGGAGTTTTTGAGAAAGCAATTCAGGCTGAGCTGTGTTAAATGCACTGGAGAAATCAAAGAACATGATCCTCACAGTGCTGCCTGCTTTGTCCAGGTGATAGTGGGTTTGTTGAAGTAGGTTTATGTTTCAACTCCCACTCCGCAGTGATAAGCTCACTGGAGAAATCCTGATATGTCCTTGTTTGCTCACTCAGGTGGGCCTAAAGGATTCTCTCCAGGACCTTAGTGATGTCAATAGGCTGGGCATTGTCAATGCAGTCAGCAAGGCAACACAGATTAGGTACAAACGAAAACAATACAATTTAAACACTTCAAGGTCTACAACAATATTGAACAACAAAATATACTGTTCAGACTCAAATATTTTTCATAATCTGGAGGGTTTGATGTAATTTGATATACTAAAGATGTCACCTCGTATCCCACTGCTTCTCATATTCTTGTCCTTGATTTTTGAATATTTCTTGGTGATGTAGAAAAAAGTAAATATTCACAATCAGATGGATTTTAACTCTGTCGTAGCTTAACATTCTGATATTTGTTGCACAGAAGATAGAGTGAACGAGCGTCCTCTTCAGCCATAGATCTTGACATAGAAAAGCATGGAAAGGCTGTGTGAGGTGCAAAGAACAAAGTCGACTAAGTTTGATGTAGCACCCAGGAAAAGGGTTAAGGCGGTCCAGAAGTTGACCAAATATCCTGAAAAGGCCAAAAGCATGGCATGCTACTCAGACTTACTGAAGATTGCACAGATTGTCTTTTCATTTTCCTCACACTATGCAGATGTTGAGAGGGTTTCCTCAACATCTGCACAGACCAACAGCTGGCACCCTAACAGTTGCTTTATAACAGCATTATCTTAATGCGGATGATCGGTGGTTCTCCTCTATTGTTCATCCCATGACTATTTTTTCTTTTGAAATTGAAAACATTTCCACACAGCTGAATTTGTGTTTTTTCCAACCCCCCAAAAAAGTGAGCCACCGGTAGAGTTCAGCGACGAGCAGCAGAGGGGCGGTGCTGCTTTACTGCAAAGACTCCAGTCATCCCAACACTTTCTTAATTACTTTAAACTGTAACATTATAAGAGCTCCTTAATTTAGTTTAAAGCTAACATTATTATGGTTCATCACCTGTACTATTAACTCAATTAATGATGGCTCCCATTAAACTTGACAGTTCAGGATTGTGGTTTCAGAATCCTGAACTGCGATTAAAAGATTTTAAAAGATTTCATTTAAAAGTTAATAAACAAATTGATGAAACACCTCGTTGAGATGAACTATGAGCTGGAATGTTTGGACGATGAGCACTCGAGCAGAAACTCTGCTCCAGCTGATATTTGCATTTCAACTTGACTTTGTCCCGCTGGATGTGTTTAACCCAAGTCCAGGAGGCATCATATGAAACCACGACTCCTAAAGTCTGTTTTGCGCCTTTGACAGCTCATCAATTATACTTGCATCAAGAGCAAAGGCTTACGAAAGTCTTGGCTCGTACTGGATGGACAAATGTAAAAGCTGGGCTTCACTTGGTTATTTACAGAACAGAAAACATGAAAAGAAGAGCAGAAACCCCCAGCCAGGTGGTATTTTTATCAAGGCTATCTCACAGCTGCGCTTTGAGCTCACTTTAGTGCACTTTTGAGATTTTCAACCGAGGACACTGATGAAAAGAGGCATATTTTCTCCATCTCTCAGGCCTAATTTGGCGCAGCTCGGGTGGCTGTCGAAGTTTCCTCGAGGTGAGGGCAGGAGAGAAAGACGCGCCCCTCGTACTCTGCATACGATGTAATTTCAGCTCCTTCACGGCTTCATTTCCACCCTCCACAAATGTTACTTGCTTTACGTTAGTGTGTGAGACTGTGCATTTCAGTTTGCTTAATGAGCATTTTTATGAGACACACTGAGTAGGTGGACATATCTAAACAGCTCGTAGACTCACTGTAACGCTGCTTAAACTTAAAGTATGTGTGGGAGGCATACATTAGAGCTTCCCAATAAGAGAGTCAAAAGAGGCTTTTTGCCCCCTGCAAATTCAAATATCATTAGTGTAATGTCCTGTAATATTTCCACAAAGCTTATCTCCCCCTCTGTTAATTGGCTCCCTGTGACTGCTATGATCTCACATTCAATTTAATGAAATTTCACAATTAAGGGAGTTGAATGGGGGAAATTGGAAGCTTTAAATGATTCAATGTGTGTCTGTGTTGCTGTGCTCATGCAATATTTGCAAACATGCTGATTCAGTGCTTGTGTGTTCTCTCAACAGCTGTGTCTGGATAAAGGGCCTCAGCTTTATAAATCTGGTGGGGAGAAGTTGGAGGGGAAGGAGTGGGGGGTGCTGGGTTGCTGGTGGGGTCTGTCTTACGGCCAAACTGTCTCCTCGGGTTCTTTGCGTGGCAAAAACACCAGAGACCAGAAACAGCTTGTGCCAGACTGCAGACTGCTTCGCTGACATTTTTAAAAAAAAAAATACACACGCAATAAATCATTGTTAATCATGAGCTCGGGCCGCAATGACAATTTCAATTTGGACCGAGAGCTTGTTAAGCTTGCATGGTAGTGGGCTAAACGCTGACCTGATTGCTAACACGCGAACAATGCCCGCATACTGATGTTAAAGCAAACGGAGTTACAGAGTTCAGCCGGAGACGGTTTATGCAGCCGAGATGGCATGCTATGAGCTGCGGTAATTGTATATGATGCAAAGACTTTAGTCACTACGTGGGAGCGACTGAAGTGTTGTGAAGGTTTTTGTGAATAAATGATATCGTGATGACAGATAGGCTGTCGAGGTTCACTAAGTTTGCCTCAGTAATTGTTGAAATGCTCATGTATCTGGCTTATACTTAGAGCACCGAGCCACAGGTCAGAAAGACGGCTCTTTTAAATATAAACTGGTCCTGGGAAATATAGTAAAAAAAAAAAAAAAAAAATTAATAATTAGAGGGTTTGTGAACTGCTGAAAAGGCCTATTGTAATCGCTTGATTTATATATATTTTTCTCTTCCATCTTTCTATCTTTCTCAGGACTTTGCATTGACTTCCATTGGTGTTTCATCCATTTCTAAAGCCTAATTTTGACCCGTACCATAAACCTAACCATTACCAGTACATGCCTAACCATAAACCTTTCCTAAACTCAATTCACACCTTAGTCCTAATCCTATCTGCTACCCCAAACACAGCAATTCTTCTTACGTATATGACTCTGACTTTGGGCCCTATAAGGACCAGTGGTGTTCGCAAAGTAGTATTTGTTGGAAAATGGGCCTTTCAACATGTTAAATAATAAAAAACACACTCACACCTATGTGCACATTTGTGCTTGCACATGTGTATGCAAGAAATACACAAAGAAAACTTCATACTTTCATTATTTTATAATTTTTATTTACTGGTAATATAACCATAGTATACATTCATTTGATGTATTTTATGTTGGACTTTAAGAAGCTATATAATGCAAGTAAAGATTGTCATTAAGTTCCTTTGATTTATCTCCATTATATGCTACAATTTCAGTGAAAAAAGAAATATCTTGACATTTTCTTTGGCGTTAAAGTAAAGGAACTGTCCAGACACTCTTCCCTTTCATTATAAGTTTGGACTCTAACCAACAAGTCATTTGTTGTGAGCGTAGCATTCATAGACTTACACTCTCTGCTGTCACTCTGCTAAAGGTATAACACCAGTAGAGGAAAAGTTTACGAGCAGCATGCTCTTCACACGCAAAATCATAGGTTCAAATATGGCCAGCATCAAATCGCCATCCAGTTCTCAGGATCAGATTTAAATTAAAGTGCCCATCAGACTCACCATTAAATATGTAGACGCATGCAGAGTTCATTCTGTATTTATCTCATGCGGATTGTTCATCTAGAAATTTGCTGATGGCTAGTAAAACGGAGAAGTGTGGGTCAGCGTGGCTTACGTGCAATCAGACAAATAAACACATAAAAAGTGCATGATGACAGAAATGTTGGGACATTGCCACGTTCTGTGAGTAAATAACATAAGTCCATTAAAATCCATTAAGAGCACAAGGACAGAAACATCTAACAATGATGGAATTGGGCGGGCGTACTTACCTGGGTAAAAGGAGCATAAATGGCCTTTTACATCAAATAGCATGAGAAACCATAATACTGTTGAGAGACCCTGCTTGTTCCATAACATCCGGCACATAAATACACCAAACAAGTAGTAATAAAGAATTTGCTACTTGAGTTTTAATCAGTGTTGGGTAATTTGATGATCATATGCATAATTTGTACCTCATTGATATGAACTTTGATGTTCCTACCAGTTCTTTTGCTCAGAGGGCTTCACCATAAAGGCAACATGGTATATTTAAAATATGAGAAGGCTTCAAAACACCCTCAGAAAATCTGTCACGTTCCCTGCTTCCTTAAGATAAAGTAGCTTTCCCCCCCCCCTTCATGTAAATGCTTTATCTCTTTTACAAGACTTGAACATTTTCATTGTGTGTGAAAGGGAAGGGAGATAAAAACAGAGATTTCACAGAATTTATTGTAATGCGCAAGCTACTGATTCGTAGGATATGCATGAATACCAGAACAAAAAGCGGATTATGGTTTTCTTCAATAATGCATTAATAAAATGTCATTAGGCTCTGAGCTTTCTCTGGGAAACAAGAAGTGCAAAGGCAGCACTACACAATATTAGATATTTATGTAATATATCCTGCATTAGGACTTAAGCCATGCGAATTCACTCCAGAACTTAATTTCCTTGCAGGAACACATTTGGAAATGTGTGCAAATATGGAAAAAGTTACAACCTCAATGACGAAAAATGTCATTTGTGTATATGCAAAGCCATTCTTCACAGGGAAATCTACATTAATCTATTGGTTAATGTACAAAATGGCCATGACTGCATCAAAAACGATGCAACATTTGAGCTGGTGCTACATTTCAGAGGCATCGGCCTTACGGTGCATTAAGAGGCAGAGATCTGACAGGTACACACTGTCATGGCCCATTGACTTCTATGTGGTGTGGCTGATTGATTGTTGAGATTATGTTCAAATGGGAGCCGTGCATCTCTTTATGATTCAGAGCGGTGTGCCCATGCAGGGGAAGGATGATGAGCACCTTTAAAACTACCCATAAATTTCGACTTAAACAAAAAAAAGTGTTGGTTCTGTGTTTTGAGCCGCTTTTTTTGAGAACCATTTGTATAGTTTGTTTTAACCTCCCATCTGTGTCAGAAACTGCAGAGTGAAAAACGTTTGGCAGTGCTTATACCGCAGAATGTCTCTTGTACTGTAGCTCCAAACAAAGTATTTGTTTCAAGCAAAGCTGATCTGGGCTTTCTCTTTAGTGTTGCAGTACAGAGTTGCTCCAAACTGGACCAGCTTGGGTGATGTAAAGTTAAAATCCTCCATTATCCTCCCCAGCAGCTCGCCACCATGAGAGCGTGAATGGGAGAACGGGCGTAGTGCGGAGCGCTTTTGGGGGGTTCTCTGGACTTGATAGAAACGCTACACAATTACTGGCCGTTTACCAAAGCAGGTCGGTGCTCGTTATCCAGCGAGAAGTCCTTTGCTGCTTTGATTTTAAAGACAACCCTCAACAGAAATAGCTCATCAGAATAATCATGTTTTCACCCGCGTTGAATTCTGAATGACCTGAAGCGTAGTTTGACCATTGGCTAGATGACACTCGATGTAATTGGCATGCCAGCTTGTGTGTGTTTGTCTCCAATCAGCCTTAACACAATCACTGGTTCCTAATCAGCGGGAAAGTAATAGCCACCACTGAGTAGCTGTAATCAGCACACAAGTTAGTCCGACAGGAGTGGCTGAGTGTTAATGAAGTCCCTCGTGTTGGTTTACGGAGTCTGGGTGGCTGTATTTTCAGACAAAGACCACAGAGTTTCTTGCCTGGTATTTGTCCTGATCTTAAAAAAAACACACACAAAAAAAACCCAAACAGTTTCTTTTACTGCTGTCACTTCGCCTCCGTTGAGCAGAAACATTTGCTCCTGGGTGTTTTGGCAGCCAGACTGTTTATTCAGCATTGTTTTGTTTGCCCTGACAGAGGGCAGCGAGCTTATGGTTGAGGATTAAAGATGTCCAGCTTGAACCAAAGCAATGCAACAGCCATGAGTCATTGGTCCTGTGGTGATCGGTAGTGCTGCTGCAGCCAGGAGGGGCGGTTCGGTCTGTTGCAGCGTCCTGCAAGAGTCACTATCTGTGCCTGCAGATTGTGTTGTTGACCCGGAGGCCCTTCATTTTCACACTAATTGGAAAAAGCAACCTCAGGCAGAGATAGAATGACCCCAATGATAGTGAAGGATTAACCTAAAAAAATTTTTTAATTTAAATTAAATTGGCAGAATTAAAATGTATTTGGCTTATATTTATATTCCTGTTATGGCCTAATAGTGAGCATGGACTGAAATATGTCGTCAAACTAGTACAGGTGTTTGTCCAGGATGGGACATAATGACATCAGCAGGTGAAATATTTGGGTTAAGTGATATGATGACAGACATTTCTGGTGACACATGTCAGGTAAATAAGTAGATACAAAGGAAAAGAGGTGATTCTTTTCCATTTTAATGAAAAACCTGACAGTTCAATTTGAATACTATTCAGTTTCTCCTTCCTACTAACAAATGGAACTGCAGAAATTAAGAAGGTGCACAAATTCCTTTACAAAGCAGATATTTCCACTCCGAAGTTACACAGTTTTTTGACAGACTGGAACTGCAGCTCTTTTCTGTGAGAATTAGGCCGATCAAACACCTTAAACGTTTTGAGCTGTCTGGAAGAAGATTATTTTGAGTGTCAAGTTTGAAGTCTTATGATCTAATGGTGATCTTGATGGAAAATCTGGAAAACGAGGGACTTGGGGTTACATTTCTGAAGTTTATCCGACAATCTGGGGCAAAACTTTTGAGGTAGATCCATGGAGGCTGCTTGAATCAGACAAGACTGTTTACTTCCTGGGAACCGTGAGCATTTCTTCCTCAATGGTTCAGCTACCTCGGCCCCTCTTGGGCTGAACAGACAGTGACAGCTGTCCTTTTCAGCTAAAACACTTTTTGAACAGACCTGTTTGGCACATTAAAAGTGTTTTTAACACAGGCCACAAATATGACTTCATGAACATGAGTATTTTACCCAATGATGGTTAATCATGGATTGTTGTAATTACAAGGGAATAAAGTGATTAACCTTTGTGATCTCATATTTTGTCTCTTTTAAGTGATTCCAGTGTAGCTGGAGGTGGTTTCATATTTCCTGAACGGCAGCATGGAATGTCAGAAAAAACACAATTATTATAAGGTGAATACACATTTTGCCTACGTTCTCAAATCTAGCAGGACATGAAAACAGCATAGTCTCTTTAAAAAGATAAAGCTGAATGGTACACAAAAAGTGAAAGAGTTGCAAAACCGTGTCTTTTTCTAATTGTGTTGCTACGTAATCTCAGCAACATAAACAATTATAAGGTATTTCCTTCCATTTTATGCCTCCAACCTATAAAGCAACCTTTTTTTTTATTTTTA